>FXXK01001091.1:8604-54429 GCA_900184695.1 Betula pendula
TCTTACGGGCCCTCTCAATATGGCCACATAAAGTGGTGACAGAAGTAAAAGGGGAATAGATTAAGGCGAACCTATTTGAACTCTCACTTAGAACAGCAACAACCCCCGAAAGGAGGCTGAAGCGCTAGATGCACTGTCAGAGTCTGAAATTGGGACTGTAGAGAAGAGAGGCATCACAGATCTGCTTACAAAAGTCTCCACTAAGGCAACAAACAACTAAAAATTAAGAAGACAGTAACCCATGCAACATACAAGCAGCAAAGACAAAATAAGCTGTGAAAATACATAAGAAATACAATAAAAATAATAATAAAAAAAAAACACCAACAAAAAGCAGCAATAGCAGAGGAGAATAGTGGCACGGAGCATCAGAGAGGCCACGCACTGAATAGGGAACCCCACGCGCCGACGCATGGAGGACACTCGTAGGCGAGTGAGATTCACGCGCCGGCGCGTGGAGGGTGGATGGTGGTGCTAAAGAGACCGGTCAGAAGTAGAGAAGCCCAGTATCATGATGGAGGGGCGCATATGAGGGGGGATCTAACAGAGATTCACAGATCTAGTCTTGAAAAAACTAGATCCATGAACCTCAACAAATCCTAAAACCGGTCAACTATGGAGAGCGAAAGGTGGACAATGAATAGCACGGCGACGACTAAGCTGCAAAGGTGATGCTTAGAGGAAAATAAAACAACAAAGAAAAGAGGAAGAAACAGAGAAAGAGAAAGAGAGAGGAGGGAGGGAAAAAAAATTGATCTCTCCTCCCTTGAGGAACCACCAGAGGTGGAGAAAAGCCCTCACAAGGAGGCAGGGAAGCCTTACTCTTAGAGAGAAGGTAAAAACTCTTGATATGGCATGTTCAATCAACCTTTTTATATTTTCTTTTTTGATTAAAATTTATCTAAAAAGATGAATTTAAAGACAATTGAGAAACTCTACCTCAAGGTGAGTTAGAGAGATGCATTTCATTTACTTATATAGAGATTTCAAAGTGGCAAACGGCTAATGCAAGGAAAGGAAAGATATGTACAATATAAAGGAAATAACGATATGTATGGAATGTACAATATCCACGAGAGTTGTGTTAGAAGTTGATGAAGCATATTACAATAGGGTTGCTAAGATCACAGTTATCACAGCTGGACTGGTAGTATCACGGTTTGGAGGATTCAGTTGGATTGGTAGGATCAAGGTTGCTAGGATCATGGTTTGCAGTCGTTGTGTTATCACTCCTCCTCAAAGTGGGTCGTAGATCAGACAAGAGGCCCAATTTGACTCGTAAATCTTGGAAGGGTGTCTTGGGTAGCGGTTTGGTGAAGAGGTCTGCAAGCTGGTGAGCAGAAAGAACAAACTAGGTTTTAGGAGTACCAAGAGCCACTTTTTCACGAACAAAGTGATAGTCGAGCTCAATCTATTTGGAGTAGCCATGAAAAACAGGGTTGATTGTCATGTAAAGTGCACTGAGGTTGTCATGGTGCAAAATCAGGGGATGAGAGAGATGAATGCAAAGATCTCGGAGAAGAAAGGACAACCATGCTAATTTGGCAGCATTAGAGGCCATGGAGCGGTACTTGGCTTTTGCACTCGAGCAGGCTATGGTTAACTGCTTTTTAGCACTTCAAGAGATACAATTGCTGCCCAAAAAGGTATAAAAACCAGTGGTGGAGCGTCTGGTAGAAGGGTAGCCAACCCAATTAGCGTAAGAGAACCCATATAGATCAAGAGTCCTAGACGCAAGGATGCGCAATTCTAGTTGAGTAGTACCACTGACGTAGCAAAGTATGCATTTAAGAGCTTTGTAATGGACCATGGTCGGAGCATGCATAAATTGGCAAACAAAATTAACATTGTAAGAGAGATCGGGACGAGTGAATGTGAGATATTGGAGTGCTCCGACAATTCTTCGATAATGGGTGGGGTTTGGGCAGAGTTCGAATTTAGTAGGCAAGTGGTGACCCTTAGAGTATCTTTAGCAATACCATCTAAAATAGCTAGTCAAAAAGTCTAAATTTTTATTTTAGCTGCTGCTTTTTTTATGCACACTCCAACAGATCATCTATCCCATCATTTATTTTCTTTAAATATTATTATTATTATTATTTTTTATTATTTCTTTCTTCCTCTACCTACCGGCTACCACTGTCCTCCAACCTCTCTCTCTTTCTGTCTTTCTCACTCTCACTCATGGAGAAAAAATTGGAACTAGAGAAATTGAAGAAAGGGAAATCGAAGAGCAGGGTCTGCTCCCCCATATGGGTTTCGTTCTCCCTCATGGTTTACGACTTCAACATCTTGTTCTCTGACTCTAAATCCAGCAAGATTCCATGAATTTTCTCTTAATTTCTCTTGATTTCTCAGCATAGATAGTTGTGGATTAGTATTTTGAAGAAAATTTTTTGATGAGTAATGATATAATTTATTTGATTTTCTTTATTTGTGTTATTTTTCATAGAAATTTTGGTTGATGGAAGACGATTGGTTGATTTTAGGGGAGTTTTGGTTGATGGAAGCCAATTGGGTTTCACGGTGGAGGATATGCAGAACGTTAAAGGAGAGGGAGAGAGGGAGTTGCCGACATTGATGGGTGAGAGTGGAGGTGGAGGCAGAACGTTGAAGGAGAGGGAGAGAGAAAGGAGGAGAAAAAAGAACAAAAAAATCTTAAAATGTGCTACAGTAAACTTTTATATATAAAAGTTTATTGTAGCAAATTTTAACAAAACTTCTATTTTGAAGTGTCTGCTGGAGCTTAAAAAATGCTCAAATATGTTAAATATAGCTAGTAAGAGAGTTTTAAAAGCTCTCTTGAAGATGCTCTTAGAAGGCATTGGAGTGGACAAAGGGGGTGGCCGAACCACCCCCATTTAGTCGGAATGGGTGGAGCACCCTATGGCCCATGGTGGTAGTTCGGCCACCCCCAAGGCTCCAAATGGAGGTGGCCGAAACCATCCCATGTGATTTTGGAGTAGTTCGGCCACCCTCATTTGGGACCTTAGGAGTGGCTGAAACTATCCTCAAAGGGTTTTGGGGATAGCCGAGCCACCCCCATTTAAGCCCTTAGGAGTGGCCAAAACTATCCTCAAAGGATTTTGAGCCACCCCTATTCGAGTCGTTAGGGGTGGCCAAACCATTCCCATGGGTCATTGGGGTGGCGAGCCACCCCCATTCCGGCTATATAGGGGTGGCTTGGCCACCCAATGGCACTTTTTTTTTCTTTTCTTTTTTTTCATAAAAATTAGGGGCATTTTAGACTTTTTCACATTCTAAGCCGCATGTGCCGCACACATGATGTTAATTTCGTTAGCGAAGACAGCTCAGAGTAACGAAGTATTCACATTGACAATCCATAAAATTTTGTGCAGATACATTATTAGTTTTTAAACTTAGACGGCTGAATTAAAAAAGTGGTCAAAGTTTTGAGGGTAAATTGTATTTAACCCTATCTTTTAATTCTAAAGCATAATAATTGGTATGTTGATGAATTTTATTACAATTTGATACTTTTATATAGCCATTACTTATACATCATGATCTATACAAAGTCTAAGGCGGAACTAGAATTTAGGTTGGGGGCAAACTTGGAGGGTAAAAATTTGATTTAAAAAGGATTATATTAAATAAATAAATAAAAACCAAATGGAAACATGTTGAACCCCCAAGCCTCAATGTAATTTTAGGTGTGGGGAACAAACTAATTAAAAATAAAAAATTTTGGGTAAAAATTTGATTTTAAAAGGGTTATAGAGGTATTTATTAAAAAAAAAAAATTAAAAAACGTGTTGGCCCAGCCTCAATGTAGTTCCGCCCTTGTCACAGAGTACTGGACTTGATATATTTAGCTCTTACTTGTACAATATTCTTTGCAATAATGTTATATTTTGTTTCCACAAGCCTTTAACATTTAGCTCTTACTTATTCAATATTGTTTGAGTATGTCAATGTAACCCAATTTAATTATTTTCCATAAACGTTTTATCTTCCTTTTATTCATAAAGTTAATGTAACCTTTAAAATTATCATTAGTTCAAAACCTAATAGTAATTCATATAAGATACAATGACAAATTTAAAAGTCACATAAACTTTGAAAATAAAATTAAAAAAGACAAAAAAAAAATAGTACACAGCATTAGTACTTGAGACACCGCATTAGATAGTCGGATGAGCAATATTCAACTCTAAAACCATGATCTAACTAGATATTTTTGTATATAATAGTTCTTTTTACAGGATTAGGATGGAAGAGAGGTTACTTGGATCATCAGAACCAAAAGATATTAGCAGTCTGTCGAGGAGGATATGGGTGGAAACGAAAAAAATGTCGAAGATAGCATTTCCTTCTATGGTTGCAAGGGTTACTCAGTTTGGAATGTTTGTGGTGACACAGGCATTTATTGGACATCTTGGTGAATTGGACCTTGCGGCTTATGCACTCATACAAATCATTACTGTCCGATTTGTGAACGGGATAGTGGTAAGAATCTTTTTCGTCATAATTTTTTTTTTTTGGATGATATTTCGAAAGCTTATAATTGTAATAAATTACTTTTTTCTTTTCTAGTATCAGTGAAGGAGTAATTCTAATATGTAGGACAAGTTTTACCTCTTTTTTATCTTAAAAGGTGGTGTTGTTTTTAAATTTATTATTTGATCAAAATTTAATAAAAAATACTAATTTTTTAATTATTTTCTTCATCTCTGTCCAACTTTACATATATAATTTTTTTTTTGTTAAAACATTTTATTTTGTATTTATAGAAGCATCCCTATCCACATATATAAAATTAAACAAAGATGAAAAAAAAAAAAGTTAGACAACAAATGCATTGATTGAGACACATAGATACTGAAAAATCCCAAGTCAACAAATATCAAGAAAAGGGATTGTCTACTGGTCTTTTGTCCGTTTTCTTTTTCTTTTTTCTTTTTTAATTTAATTTAATTTTCTGCCCGGATTGAAAATCTTTGACGATGTGGTAGCTAGTAAGATGGTTCTTTTATTAGCAACCCCACACCTTTATTAATTCTTTTAAAATATTTTTATTATTTGCTTACACATATTAGTATGTGATTAAACTGATGATATATATATAATAACCACTAAAAATAATTTAAAAAAAAGTACACATGTCTCTTAAACTATCACATATTGTAATGACCTCTTAAACTATTAATTGTGTCAATATTTTCTTAAATTGTCAAAATATGTCAATGTCCCAAAGGTTAACAAAAAGACAAAAATGATCTTAAAAATGCATTTCTTTCTATTACCATAAGCTTTTGAGATAAATAATAATTTAACAAGACCTTAAATTCTTGCTTCAAAAATATGCATGGAATATGCATTTATGGAAATAATTTTTTCTTAAATAACATTTCAAAGCAATAACAAGAACACATACACCACAGGGATCATGAATTATGTAAGTGTGATTCTATCAACGTGTAACAATATTTTTTTGTTTTCCATTTAAATTAATTTGATGCTGTAGCTGGGGATGTCAAGTGCCACTGAGACTCTGTGTGGGCAAGCATTTGGAGCAAAGCAATACCACATGATGGGTATCTACTTGCAAAGGTCATGGATCATCAACCTTGCTACAGTTACAATCTTGCTCCCTGTCTTCATCTTCTCAACACCCATTTTCAAGCTCCTCGGTGAGGAAGACGACGTTGCAGAACTGGCTGGATATATCTCTTATTGGTTCATTCCAGTTCTCTACTATTTTCCCTTTTCCTTTACCATCCAAAAGTACTTACAAACGCAGCTCAGAAACCAAATTGTGGGATGGTTATCTGCTCTCACTTTTGTGCTTCACGTTCTCTTGTCATGGATTTTCGTGAGCAAACTCAGCTTGGGGATTCCTGGTGCAATGGGTGCGATGATCATATCGTATTGGTTGGTGATGATTGGAATGTTCGTGTATGTCTTTGGAGGTTGGTGCCCCAACACATGGAATGGTTTCTCAATTGCTGCTTTTAGTGATTTATTACCAGTATTGAAGCTCTCATTATCCTCGGGTGTCATGCTTTGGTAAGTCATTTTTTTTCCATGGTATGTTACTATTGCTCGACCTGTTTAGTTGCTAATTAAGTTAAAAACTATATTTGAAAAAGAAAGTGCAGTACTTTTGTTGGAAAATGTTTGGTTTNCATAAATTGGCTTCCTTCCGTGTTTTAAATATTACATGTAATTTCGTTCATAACCTATAACCTTAGGTTTCGTGTGAAAATGTCAAGTGTTTGAATGGTTTTTGGGTTTTCTGTTGAAAGCCTATCTTGACAAGAACATGACGGGTACTGGTCACATAAAAGTCTCTTCTTTCTTCCATACGTTCAAAGCACGTTATGACAGATACATGATGTTAGGGGTGTTCGTCGGTTAAGTCGGTGTCGAAAATAGAATTTTCGCGTTTTGCCAAATTACAGTCGGTAATGTCAGAAATTGTACCGACTTTACCGCATGTAGGCTTGTTTCGCCTACCGACATTACCGACTTTGTTGGTAATTGGTAGTCGGAAATATCGGTTGAACCGGGCCAAGTTTTCGGTTTGGTTGGGTTGGCCCATGCACTTTTCGGGCCAAATTTCAGGTTATGACCTTAAAGCCTTGGGGTTTTTTGGGTCGAAAAATAGGTTTTCTAATATGGTTATTTTCAAAAAATGTTGATATTTTTCAAATTCACATTCTCATAATTAACATTTACAAACCTATTAGGTCGGTCATTCACATTCTCATAGTGACATTATAAAACACTTTCAAAAATTTTTACAAAAAAACTCTTACAAAGTGATGTGGTACAACATGATTGGATTTCTCAAAATTTGAATTTTTCTCATTTCCAATTATATTGATTATGAGAATGTGAATATCGGTTAAAGTCGGTAGGCGGTCGGTACAAAACCATTTTCGCCTATTGACCAACAAATGTCGGAAGAAATTTTTTTCTTTCGCCTACCGACCGTCAGTAGGCGATAGGTGGTTGGAGCCGGTTGAAACTCGATTGGTACATAGTTGGTAGGCGGAAGGCGGTGAACTTGCACACCCCTACATGATGCAAAGCCACAAGGAGATACTGCTTTCTTCACTTAAAGTTTCTAACTTGTCCCGTGCTAAGCCCATTCAAAGCTAATCTTGACTTGACTTGTGAAAAAGCTACCAAATGTCATAGAGTTAGTTATAAAACCCTAGCTACACATCTTGACGTGATTCCTTTCATCTTAACGTGAAGTCACAGGGCTGCTCTAATATGAAAGCCAAAATGGTGTAATCTTGGGGCTCATATAAATCAATCATGATGCTCACTTTGGGGGTTAGGCAAGAAGGATTGAAAAAGAACTGGAGAGAGAATTTAGAGGTATCTTGCTTCATTCATCTTGATTCCAAGAGAAGATGTGTACAAAGTATTGAGCTTGCCCTCTCTTGATATATTGATTTTGTTTCATAAACCACATCATACACAACATTCATCTGCCAAAAACTCTACTAATAAATTGGTGAAAAAAGGCATTTAAAGAAGATTAGTTAGCTTAGATAAGCGTATTGCTTGTTGTCATATAGACTCTAGGGGTTGCAAAGGTGTTTTAAGTTTTCTTGTGTCTCTATTCTGAGTTTTCCTTATTATAATAATTTTTCGGGTTTGATTACGCCATAGTGGTTTTAACCTTTAATATATTCAAAGGATTTTCCACTTTGTCATAAAGTCTTGTGTCGAGAATGCGCGATTTTGTTTTTGGATGTGCTCGATCTTTATTTTGTCCTAGCTTAATATTTGATTGTGTGCGTGATTATTACTGCTAGTTCGGTTGATTTGGAGTTAGAATCATTCATCCGGTTCAATAAGAAAACACAACTACTTCTGTGTATATTTTATGCAAAATGGTTCCATCAATCACAAAATTGAGAGAAATTGCTGAATGGTTACAACTTTGTTAGAACCTCGTGCATTTCTAAATTGCTACTCTCGTAACAGAAACTCATTAGACTGAATGTATGAGGAACTCATTTTCAAATTATTCAGTATTTTAAGATTCACCCTGTCCTGTCTCTTTCTTTTTCAAATACTCCTTTTTTATTATTTTACCACACTGCTATAATCACCCCCTCTTTTCTTTTTGTATTTTTTTTTAACATTCCCAACAGCTTAGAGTTATGGTACAATGCTGTTTTAGTCTTATTGGCGGGATACCTAAAAAACGCCACGGTTGCAATATCTGCCTTTTCCATCTGGTAAGGGCACATCATTTCTATTTTATGGTTTAATTTGGATTTTGATGTACCGAGAATGTCCTAATTATTTTTTTTAAAAAAAATTTTTGTTCAAGAATGTCCTAATTAATTGAATTGACCTTGCAGCCTCAATATCATAGCTTGGAATTTTATGATTTTCCTTGGGTTCCTAACTGCTGCCAGGTATTGCTCTTATTACCCGTCTTGCTCGTGGATGACTTGTTTAATTATTAGTTAAATTTTGGAAAAACTTCATTTACTTGATTATGTTTGGACACTTTTATAATCATATTTTCAAAGTTTAAAAAGTTGTAATATCTGGTCTTTATATTTTAAAAGTTTGTAATGTTACTGCTCATTATAATTTTCTGTTAAATCTGAATAGAAGACACCAAAATACCAAAAATACCTCTTTTGAAAAAAGTGTTAATTATCTTTGACCCCATGTGGTTTAATTAACAAATTTATTTATTTTTCACTTGGGTTTCAATTTGTACATCGCTTATGGCTAAAACGGATATGATACCTCCGTTTAACTTCTGTCTATAAATTAATAGAAATCCACGTTAATATTCTCAAAAAATAGATGCGTGTCCCTACACCTCATTAAAAATATAAATATAGAAAACTAAAAATATTCTAAAAATTTAAAAAATTTAAAAATAAAACTTTTTGAAAAAAAAAAAAAAAGGAGGGGTAACTCGAGCCACCCCTTTGGGCAAAATGAGAGTGGTTCAGCCACCCTCAAGCCAAACAGGGGTGGCCGAGGCGAAATACCATCTACAATACAAATTGAAATCTAAATGAGAAAAAAATAAAGTTATTAAACTATATGAGGTGAAAAGGTATTTAACCCTTAAAAAAAAATAAAAATAAAAATTTTGCATCACGGCCTAGCTATTTATACCAAAAAAAAATAAAAACTTGTTTTCATAATTTTTAAATTATTTAATTAGGGTACTTTTATAATTTTATAAATTTTACAAAAGTATAATTAAACAATATTTCACCAATTAACCATTTGATTTAACCCTAAATCTTAAAACATGACAACCCAAATTAAAAAAAAAAAAAAAAAAAAAAGAAGAAGAAGATGGCGACTCAACATTATAACTGTTTAAACTTTGAGATAGAGTACAATCACAAAAGTGTAGAAACATTGGGGATCAGGGGTAAGCAAGTTTTCCCTTAAATTTGCTTAAACTGATGGATTATGATCAATATTTCCTTGGTCGCGCTAGCGTCCGGGTTTCGAATGAATTAGGGAGAGGAAATGCCGAAGCTGCAAAGTTCGCCGTTAAAGTCATCTCCAGTGTTTCTTTTTGTCTTGGAGTGCTCTTCTGGATTCTATGCATAGTTTTTGGTCATAAAATCGCTTACTTGTTCACGAGTGATGAGGAAGTTGTAGAAGCTGTTTCAGACCTCTCTATCCTCCTTAGCTTGTCAGTCTTACTCAACAGTATCCAGCCCGTACTATCAGGCATGTATTTGATTTTATAATATGATTATTAATTTTGAAAGAAACGCACTCCCAAGTTTTTTACAACTATAAACATGGCTCGAGTAGCAAGGCATTTGATTTTGATGCTTCATGAAGCATCATATTTAAAGTTCGACCTTTCGTAAGTACAAACAATTTTTTTTGAATCATGCCTGTAAGCAAAAACTCGAGTTATACTCAACTCGAGTGGAGAGAGTGTTTTGCATAGTATCCCAAAGATTTAGTCCAACCGGTGGCCCTCGATTTACCAGTTATTAAAAAAGAAAAGAAATGAAAGCGTCTTTTGTTTTTAATTTCTATTTTTCTTATTCTGTAACTTGTGTTTTGCAGGCGTGGCTGTAGGTGCTGGTCGCCAAGGCGTGGTTGCATATATCAACATAGGTTGCTATTTTCTGGTTGGGGTGCCGGTGGGAGTTCTTCTTGGATACGTGGCCAATCTAGGAATAAAGGTAACCAGGTTTTTTTGTTTTTTAATCTTGATATTAAAACTCGTTGAGTCATTAACCAACAATTCTAATTAGAGTACTCTTCCACTTTATGAAAAATAAGCTAGTTTCTTAAGATGGGATTTTATCAATGGCAATTATAACTGACGTGCCATGAGAAAGTAGATCTGTGCATGTGTGGACATTGAGGGATCCAGATCTCAACTAATTTGCTAGCTATATTACTAGCAATTCAAGCAGTATATTTAAGAGATCGTTTATGGGGCATATCTGCCGGATTGCCCGAGATATGCTCTTATCGGTGGTCCCGTAGAAACTTACTCACATTTAATAACATTTCAGGGTCTATGGATCGGAATGATCATTGGTGTCGTGATGCAATCACTCGTGCTCGGCTATATTACCTATAAGACTGATTGGAATGAACAGGTAAATCACAATTATTGCAATTTGTATAGTAGAAATGTCATTTAGGATGATAATACACTAATTAATTAACGACTGTTTTTATTGATCTTTTTATTTAGGTGAAGAAAGCATCGGAACGCCTGAATAGGTGGGTCTTAAATCCTTCCGATGGATCAAATATTGAAAATTCTGCTGAGGAAAGACTTGTGGATGAACACTAATATGTTTCCTCCTCTCGATTTTGTGTTTGATGCCAACCAGAGTCTCGATTTTGTATTCAAGTCTAATTACATTATAGTAATCACTCCTATTTTTTTACTATTCCACATTTTGACCCACCGCCTATCTTGCTTAGTTGATATCTTGGCAAGGATTTTGTTAATCACCCCTTTATTGACATGGATAGATATGACTATTTGAGTGATGTAAGCGTGCGTGTGTTTGTTGACGTTGTTATTAATGGTGTTTTTCAATGAAGTTTGGTTGACAGAGCACTCAGAGTTGGGATCTGCATATATTCCATTTCTCTTAGTTGGACCATATGAGTTGTGATTGTTATTAATTTGCGAAGAAGTGGATTATATATGAAGGATTAAGCTTAGTCAAATCAAGACCATTAAAATAAGTACAACATATAGGTGTTATAAAAAATTTTGCAGCACCTAAGCCATGTCCGTAGATGAAATAGGTTATCAAAGCGAATATGTTTTTGTTGATATAATTAATATCTAAATATAATAGGGAAAACTTTATAAAATTTCCTTAAACTAGTGCGCATTTTGAAATAACACCCTTAAAATTTGAAAACCTTCTAAAATTTTGATTTTTTTCAATCTCTCTTTTCTGTTAAGATTTTCCATTAACTCTTAATGGACAACATGTGTTTGTCATATTTCATATAATCATTTCCACATATACAACTGTGGTTTTTTCCTTGAAAAAACCATTACTTTTTCTCACCATATATGCCACAACTTTAACATGCGTGCGCTCACACACAATAAACACTACCATAAATAACAACTAAGGCATGCTTTATAAACGAAATAGACTAAGGTAAAGGGTGGGAGTTTACATCCTTAAAGATTTGAAGCTAAATAGACTAAGGTAAAGGCTTGGAGGAGTGTAATGGCATTTAGGGTTTATCAAGGGGGCTTAGATGAGCCTCTCTTCGGCTTTGCCATGTTTGGACTTATCAATTTCGCATGCAAACTTGCACCCTTAGAACAGTCCTTGAGCCGTTCAAATGGTAGGATTTTTTAATTTATCTTATGTGGCTTCCCACGCATACTTTCAAATGGTTCCTTATATCGTTCGATCAGTAGGTGGGTTAATTTCCATTCCATCTAACGTGGCTTCTTGGGCATGCCATTCGAATGGTTTCTATATTGTTCGAACAACATATAGGGTTTTTTCTTTATCCTACGTAGCCTGCCATGCATACTGTTTGAACAGTTCCTCTCCCTTGTTTGAATAGCCTTGAACCAAATTTTACTAAGTATTTCCTTGGCCTTTTTTTTTTTTTTTTTTAACGAGTTTCTAGTTTTAGTTTTCCAGAATCATTTTCGATGAAGGTTCGGAAAGCACCAACAACAGCATCGGAGGCGCGGTGGAAACAAGATTAATAGAAGAAAACAAAGTCTACAAGAAAGTGACTTTGATACCATGTAGAAATTTATGTAAAATATAAGATAAGGAAAAAAAAAACACACGAGATTTGAAGTGGTTCAACCTGAAAAGCTTACCTCCACCAGTAATAAGGGCATTAGGTTTATATCTTTATTGTATTGAATTATATGACACAACTTAGTTACATACTCCTTTTTTTTCTTTTTTCTTTTTTCATTTTTTTTTTTAAAAAAAGGAATTTGTGGTGACAGCGGCAGAGCTAGGATTTGGCTCTCGTATTGGCGGAACTTAAAAGATTTTTTTTTACTATGGGACTAATAATTAATAATAAATAATATAAAATTATATTATATTTGTATAGATAGACAATAATAAGTTTTTGCATATAAACATTCACTTTCGTAATTGGTCAAATAATTGCATAAATAGTTAAAGATGGTTACAGTATTTTTTTCTAAAATTCCATGTACTTTGTATTTGATTTTCTCCAAACAATTAACATAAGCTAAGCATTCAGTTTGCAAATTACAAAATTTAATGCTTATACTTCTAAATAAAATTTCCAAAAGTACTAGTTTTACATCGCCACATCGAGAATTTAGACCTCGCTTAATAGTATGAACAAAGGTTTTTTTTCCAGGATCCGGCTTCTGTGCTGTAGTTTAAAACTACAGCACAGATGCTGTTACTTTTATGAAGGGCTGAGATGCTTTTGTGTTGTTTTAACGGCTCAGATAATTTTGCTTCCTTTTAACCCAAATTCCACTGTTAACCCAAATTTTACAGCACAAAGTTTTGAGAGAGTGTTTTATTCTTTTGACGCCGTTAATGGGTAATGGCCAGGAACGACGGAATGGTAGCTACATAGTAGCTCGTGGCTATTCTCAGACAACCCGTCACAGTGCGGTACATACGGTTAAGAATATAGTATAATATATATAATATGATTATATATTATATATATATATTATTTAATACGTAATTATACTATAGTATATAATATATATTTTAAAATTTTTATGTTAGCATTAATTGAGTTTAGTTTTAGGCCTGTCATCAAATTCTTGTCTTTTTCGTCTCATTCACCCTACAAACTTTTGAAAAAACAAAATTTGATTTTTGGCTGACGATGTCTTTTGAGCCAGAGTTAACTCCTGGGCACCAATCATACCTTCGTACTTTTCTCTTTTGTTTTTGCTTTATTTACCTTTGGGAGATATCTCTCTGTCTCTCTCTCTCCGTGTGGGTGTTCCAAAATAAGGATAAAATTAAAATAATAATGACACTGAAATATTTAGAAGAATAAAAAATGATAGATATATAGTACATTATATAAGAGGCAAATCTGTTTGGAAAGAAAAGCGAGTAGGAGAGAGGCTGAGAGCATTCCAAAAGACTCTCTCTATCTTCAACATAGAGAATCCCCTTTTCCTCCATTCTTCCTCTCTTTCTGTGTATCCACTCTCTACTCTCGGCAGGAAGTTGGAAGCCATAGTTAAGGCACGAAAAACTCCTGTAAGACCAAGTAAGTAAAGTTTACCCTCCTCCTTAACTCTAAAATTCCTATTTAGCTAGCTTTGTGTACATTAATATGAATAATATCTATATGCCTTAGAATTTAGAAATATTATTTTTGTTTTCTTTCTGTTTCGAGACAAATGCGTACTCTTGTTCAATGCTTGTTTTTCTTTCTTTCATCTGAAGGAAACTACAGGCTCATCATCGTACACGAAAGCTAGTTTATAAACATCACCTATTTGTATCAATACCTAGTTTGTTTGTGTTAATATTTTCTTTTTTAATCTGCAATAAATGTTGAATATTTTTTCTACCTCTGTTCCTAACTACGCCCGTCTACTCTCTGCTCAATAATGAAAGATTTGACGCACTTGAATAATGTGATAATTTAGATCACCGACAAAAGAAAACAGAAAAATTTAAAGAAGTAGTTGAAAAATCGTCCCATGGTCCTACAATCATGTTGATGCATTCTTTTAGCATTGTTGTTTAGGTAGTATAATCATATTTACTTGTTTTTTAAAAAAAAAATCTAAATAAAATAAAATAAATAAATAAAGAGAATGTTAAGTGTTAAGATAATGATATTTGAGAATATTAAGTAGCATGTATATATACAAAGAAAAATGTCACTCAATATTATCAAGTAAATTTTTTTTAATATTCTTATTTGTGTGATACACCCTTATCCTCAACAAACAACTGTCGAATACTCTCTATTTTTTTTAAATGAAAAGGATTCGGGTCCCGACAGCGGTCGTTGAGTTTAGATATTAATGAAGGACAATCATTAACCAGAAACTCGTTTTTTGAGAAGGTTAGTAAATGGACTTTTGAATGCATCTTGGATCTTTGTTTGTTTGTTAATTGTATGCAGAGTGAAAGTAGGACCACAGTCCCTGTCTCTGGGTCTCTGGTGTGAAGTGAAATAATGAGTAATAATTGATAACAAAACTTTGTCGTTAATTCATTGGACAAAAAATTGATGTTGTGATGGAAAAAAAACAAAAAACTAATAATAATAATATTAAATGTAAAATTACCTTTTAGCCATTTCACATCACTTTTTTTAAATGAATTCCAAAAACGTGGTGAATCAAGCATTACTCGTTAAATAATAGCAGTAAGGTGAGGTTGATTATAACATCCAACTACTTATTAAGAATAATTGAATAAGGTACAAAGGAAGATCCCAAGTTCCTTCTAAAGAGACTGAACAAAGTTATATTAGCTATAACATGGTTTGCCGCCGGTAATATCGATGTTCTTGATGAGTTTTTTCATCATTTGTCAGGGTCGTCAACTATGATATCCAAGAAAATTCTTTAAGGGGTAAGGGAAATTTTTTGGGTTGAGAGGGGGAAATGCCCCCTTTCGAGCCCCCTCCCTCCATTCCTACAACTACCCAAGTAATTTCAGTAGCTAATGACGAACTCAGGATAATCGGGGAACAAGATTAAAAAATAAAGTTGAATATTAATTTATTATAAATATTAAATAATATAAAATAATAAAATAAATAAAGAATTCAACAAAAAATCATTTATCGTTTAAACATAAAATGTAACTTGAAATTTATCTTTCACACGTAACCTTAATTTATTCAGTCATCTTTAATGAGTTTTCATGTTTTTAAATCGCTACGTAATTTTTTCATTGCTGATTGCTGATAGTCTTGAACATATCATTTTAAATGTATATAACTAGACAATTATTCATGTATTGATCTCTCATTTGTTTGCGTAAACAATTTTAAACAATATTTATCTAGCATCAATTTAAAATTGCAATCTATATATATAGAAAATATTATCTAAAATAATACAATAAAAATTTCATTCGTTTCTAAGAAAATTTAAGAGAAAGTATTTGTGGAGGCTTATTACTAGTGATTGTACACAATTGCAAAGTTTAGCTTTCACAAGTGATCATGAGTTCTGCAAATCAAATTTTGTGCACCTTTTCCACTGCAAAATGTCATGAAAATGAAATAAGTTTTTTCTAGTCAATTGAAAATGTTTTCAATATTATCAAATACTGAAAAATAGATAAAAATATTTTTTTAAAAATATTTTACGTCAAAATAAACGGAGCATAAGTTTCTTAAAGTGAATACGAGGCAAATAATTTTCACCTAAAAATTGATATTTGACTAACTGTTTGTGATTTAGATCTTAGCACTCGTAAATAAATGAGAATTAGCAACAGCTAGCATAATGATTGGAACTAGGGTCACTCAAAGTTATAAAATTTTTAAAATGATTTTATGATCACAAGCTAGTTTTAGCATCTTTTAATTCTAGAGCATAATTGGTATCTAGCTCAATTTCATTAGGATTTGATAATTTTATTTAGCTATTAATAATAGATGCATCATCGATCTATAAGAATGTAGACAGAGTACTAGACTTGATTTGATATATTGTTTCCACAAGTATTTAACATTTCGCTCTTACTTAAACATTGTTTGACTTTGTCAATGTAACCCAATCAATTTGTGTTCAAAAGGCACCGCATTAGATCAAAATGGTGCGGCAACTTGCTTTTTATGGACGGGCATAACAATTAGTTGTTCAAATGGTTAGTAATTTGGATGGTTAATATAAGAGAGTTTATATGGACCTACCTATTCGGATAAATGGTCGGACAACCAAATTCATTTGGGCAGGTGGCAATTTGGAGAGTTTATATAAGACCCATTTATCCAAATAAGTTTTATTTAATCATGTGGGTCCCTAACGGTTTGAACAGCTAATTGTTGTGGATCATAATATGATTTTGATAGTCAAATGAGCAATAACTTTAATTCAGCTATAAAACCATAATCTAACTAGATATTTTGGTATAATATTTCTTTTTACAGGATTAAGATCAATGGACGAGGGATTACTTGGATCATCAGAACCAAAAGATATTAGCAATCAGTCAAGCAGGATATGGGTGGAAACGAAAAAAATGTCCAAGATAGCATTTCCTACTATGATAGCAAGGGTTACTCAATTTGGAATGTTTGTGGTGACACAGGCATTTATAGGACATCTTGGTGAATTGGACCTTGCGGCTTATGCACTCATACAAATCATTACTGTCCGATTCGTGAACGGGATAGTGGTAAGAATCTTTTTCGTCCTAATTTTTTTTTTTTTGGATGATCTTTGGAAAGCATATAATTGTAATAGATTACTTTTTCTTTTTTAATTAGTATATTTCAGTGTAGTCTTTAACTTCCAAAACCTTTTTTTTTTTTTTCAAACTATTCTTTTAATCGTTCGACAATCGTTACCCTAATATGATTTGCTTTCAAAGTTTACAATATGTAATTATATGAAGAAAAAAAAAATGAAGGGAACTGTAGGTTAGACATTGTACTGTTCTGGTTGACAAATTAAAAAAAAAAGAATAGTGGGATCCTTCATTTGTGACTCACGTACAGACAAAATAAGACCCATATATAAAAGAGGAGTGCTATGCTTCCAACTTTTCCATCCAACCTCATCAACTTGCTTTGTATTTTTCAAAAAAAAATATATATATTTACTCATGGGTTGGATGGAGTTGGTTGCTTAGGGATGAAAACCAAGCATTTTCTTATATAAAAACTGTTCAATTATTACTTCTGTCAAAAATTTAAACCGATAGGAATGAACGAATTTAATCATTTATAGTACATTTGGTAAGCGGCAAATGTAAGTGGTTATTCTAAGGTTATTTAATTCTACGACCTTCTATTTTCAATGAAAATTATTCATTTTTTTAATAGAATAATCTTTCTGCATACCAATCGGTAACTTTAATTTTATATTGTAACACTCCCTTTTACATGTGAGCTCAAACTCCCGACTCTCGTAATAAGTATGTCTCAACACATTAGATATTAATTAATTGAAAAGGGAGACGAATTGTGGAATTAGAATTCGAATTCATGACTTTGGCTCTCATATCTTGATAAACCACCACTAATTATCTCAAAACCTTAAGCCGATATGAATCTTATATTTCAATGTGTAAAACCTTTTTTTTTTTTCATTTAACTTTGATGCTGTAGCTGGGCATGTCAAGTGCCACTGAGACTCTATGTGGGCAAGCATTCGGAGCAAAGCAATACCACATGATGGGCATCTACTTGCAACGGTCATGGATCATCAACCTTGCTATAGTTACAATCTTGCTCCCCGTCTTCATCTTCTCAACACCCATTTTCAAGCTACTTGGTGAGGAAGACGGCGTGGCAGAACTGGCTGGATATATCTCTTTGTGGTTCATTCCAGTTCTCTACTATTTTCCCTTCTCCTTTACCATCCAAAAGTTCTTACAAACGCAGCTCAGAAACCCAATTGTGGGATGGCTATCTGCTCTCACTTTTGTGCTTCACGTTCTCTTGTCATGGATTTTCGTGAGCAAACTCAGCTTGGGGATTCCTGGTGCAATGGGTGCCATGATCGTATCGTATTGGTTGGTAATGATTGGAATGTTCGCGTATGTCTTTGGAGGTTGGTGCCCCAACACATGGAAGGGTTTCTCAGTTGCTGCTTTTAGTGATTTATTACCAGTATTGAAGCTCTCGTTATCCTCGGGTGTCATGCTTTGGTAAGTCTTTTTTTATAACACTCCGGTTCCATATTGAAAAGATAAGAAGTAACAGATATAAAGTAGGTAATTTATAAAGATACTAATGAGTGTTAAGTCTTACATTGCCTAATTACTAAATGAACTGAAATTTATAATGAATTATATAGAAAGCTTCAAATTGATTAGTCTTTTTATATTGATTAGTCTTTTTATAATGATAACGCATATGTGGTTAATATTTTTTTCCTGAGTTGTTACATTTTCCTTCACCGAATTATGTCATCTCAATTTACTATTGCTGTACATCTTTAGTTGCTTAAAAAATCTAAATTTGAAAAAGTAAGAGCGTGCAGTAGACACACATAATCATTTAGAAAAATGTCATTTTGTATTCTCTTTTTCATGTTTTTTAAAAATCACGAAAAAGTCATTTTGTAAGACCCATATGGTGAATGTGTGGATTCTACAAATCTAATGGTTGATTTTCAAAAAAATATGGATGTGAGAATACAAAATAGCAACTTCCAATAGTTTAAAGAGAAACTTTACTTACACCTCCTAATGTATATAAGTGGTTTTTTAATCATAAACTTGAAGTTTTAAAATTTGCAATATTGGTATCCCAAGTTTTAACCCTTTTTAATTTCACTCATTTTTGTCAAAATGCCCTTTTTTTTTTTTAAAAAAAAAAAAAATTCTAGTGACACAGAATGGCCGTTGGTGAGTTGATGACATTTTTTATTTTTGATTTTTTTAAAAGGGAAATTTGGGCATATTAAAAAAATTGGTGAAATTAAAAAATAGGCTAAAATATGGGATACTGACATTGCAAACTTTAAAATTATAAGTGCGCAGCCACTTATACTTTGGAGGATGTAAGTGAAGTTTACCGAAAATTTAATGTAGATATATAGAGATAATAGGATGGTATATACCCACTTATTAGCATGAGGACCTAATTAATGGAAAAATCAACTACTTCTGTGTATATATTTTATGCATAATGGTTCCATCAAACACAAAATTGAGAGAATTTGCAGAATGTCTTACAACTTTGTTAGAACCTCGTGCATTTCTAAATGGCTACTCTCGACCCCTTGGATGTAACAGAAGCTCATTAGACTGAATTACTTATGTATGAGGAACACATTTTCAGTAGTTTAAGATTCACCCTATGATCTATATATCCTCTCATTCTTTTTCAAATACTCCCTTTTATTTTATTTTATTTTAACATTCTGATCAACAGCTTAGAGTTATGGTACAATGCCGTTTTAGTCTTACTGGCGGGATACCTGAAAAACGCCACTGTTGCAATATCTGCCTTTTCCATCTGGTAAGGGTAAATATAATTTCTCTTCTATGGTTTAGATTTTGATCCACCGAAAATGTCCTAAATTGAATTGACCTTGCAGCCTCAATATCATAGCTTGGGAATTTATGATTTTCCTAGGCTTCCTTACTGCTGCCAGGTATGGCTCTTATTATCCATTTTCCAGTTTATAAGCTAAAGGAAAAGTACTTCACTTATACCACCTAAAGTATAAACGGTTTTACAATTATATTCTTGAATTTTAAAAATTGCAATATTTAGATCTCATCTTTCAGCCTTTTTTCATTTTAATCTCTTCTTTTTTTTTTTTTTAGTTGGTTAAAATGCCTAGAATGCCCACTTTTTTTTAAAAAAAAAAAAATGCATTGGACTGACCCACAAAAAAGGGGGTATTTTGAATATTTTAACAAAAAACTGGTGAAATTAAAAAGGGTTCAAACATGGAATACAGACATCATAATTTTTAAACTTTAAAATTATGACTGCAAAACCCTTATACTTCAAGGGATGCGAGTGAAGTTTTCTCTTGGTTAAATTTGCTTAAACTGATAGATTATCATCTACTTAATTTGCCTAGCGTCCGCGTTTCGAATGAATTAGGGAGAGGAGATGCCGAAGCTGCAAAGTTCTCGGTTAAAGTCATCTCCAGTGTTTCAGCATGTCTTGGAGTTTTCTTCTGGATTTTGTACCTAGTTTTTGGTAGTAAAATCACTTACTTGTTCACAAGTGACGAGGAAGTTGCAGAAGCTGTTTCAAACCTCTCTATCCTACTTAGCTTGTCAATCTTACTCAACAGTCTCCAGCCAGTACTGTCAGGCATGTATTTGATTTTATAATGAGTCTAGTGGTAAATTATTTTAATATGTCACCCGTGAAACACCAGGTTTAAGGTTCAATTTCTTTCTTTTCTTTCTTTCTTTCTTTTTTTTTTTTTTTTTTTTTTTTTTTTTTTTTTAGATATAAGGATTGGAGGGGAGGCCAACGTAGCTGTCCTACCTGGGCGCCGCTCAGGAGGGACCTACGGAGGGAACCGCAGGCGCACCCTCAAGACCGCCGAGCCATAGCCTAATTCCCGCCCCACCAGGGCACTAGCGACACGTCACCCCCCATGACAGGTTTCCAAGAGGTATACCCAAGGAATTCCATTTCGGGAGTCGAACCTGGGGCCTCATGGATCCGATTCTCCATGGACAATGGCTTGCACTAGACTACCACCCTCGGTGGTTAAGGTTCAACTTTCTTGAGTGCAAATAATGTTTTGGGGTCACACTTATGGACAAAAGCTCAAGCTTTATCTGACCTGTGTCGACTAGGCGGTTTGTACGGTGTCCTGGAATCTGATCCGGGCGAAGCCTCGGAGATATGAGTTTATAAAAAAATAATTTTAAAAAAAAAAAAAGGAAGCTTCTTTTGTTTTTGATTTATATTTTTCTTATTCTGTAATTTGTGTTTAATTTGCAGGCGTGGCTGTTGGTGCTGGTCGCCAAAGCGTGGTTGCATATATCAACTTGGGTTGTATTTTCTGATTGGGGTGCCGGTGGGAGTTCTTCTTGGATACGTGGCGATCTAGGAATAAAGGTAACAACTTTTTAATTATTATTATTATTAGTAGTAGTATATATCTTGATATTAAACGCGTTGAGTAATTAACAAACAATTCCCGTTAGGATCTTCCACTTTATGAAAAATAAGCTAGTTTCATAAGATGGAATTTTATCGATGCCAATAACTGTCGACGTAGGTGTCATGAGAAAATAGATCTGTGTGTGTGGACCATAGAGGGATTCGGTTCTTCAGTAATTTGCTCTCTGGAATACTAACAATTCGAGTAGTAAAATGTGAGAGCATTTATAAGACCTATCTGTCGGGCTCCTTGAGATATGTTTGGGCAATTGGACTCTGTAGAAGCTCTTTCACATTTAATGCCCGAATTGCTAGTAATTCGGATAAGAAAATTGTTACGGATCTCTATTGAACATAAGTCATTGCAATGTAATTTAGTCGATTCAATGCATGCCATGGCAATATTGGCAGTCATATTTCACAATCTAGATGGAGGAAGATATGCCTTAGTTCTTAATTAATAAACATTTCAGGGTCTATGGATTGGAATGATCATTGGTGTCTTGATGCAATCACTCGTGCTCGGCTTTATTATCTATAAGACTGATTGGAATGAACAGGTAAATCACAATTATTGCAATTTGTATATTAGAAATGTCATTTAGGATGATAATACATTAATTAACGACGGTTTTTGTTGATATCTTTTTATATCTAGGTGAAGAAAGCATCGGAACGCCTGAATAGGTGGCTCTTGAATCCTTCTGATGAATCTGACGAAAATTCTGCTGAGGAAAGACTTGTGGATGAACACTAATATTTTTTTTCCTTCTCTCAATTTTGTGTTTGTGGATAAATCTTAGGTGGTGACCAGATAAGATTGAACCCATTAAGGTCATTTGTTCGGTCGCAAGAGTTAAGGATTTGATAAAATCTTGATGTTTTCATCCCAGCTATCCATACTGTGAATTGTCAAATGTGTGATTTGCAGGTATGAAGAACAGAGACAATGAAGAAGATGAAGTGAAAGAAGACATGAGAATTGATGAGATGAATTCTCTGATAAATCTGTGATTGACAGAATGAATGAATACAATACATATCTGATCTGTATGAATGCAGAGAATGGAAGAGCAAAGCTACAAAACAAAACAAAAAAAAACTAACTATACACGTCAGTCAATATACACATCAACCTTTGATTAACTAACTTAACATCAACTCACTCATAACTAACACTCCCCCTCAAAATGAAGGGAATAAATTCAAAACATTCATCTTGGAGATTAAATGTTGAAAAGGAACAAAACCAAGAGCTTTGGTAAATAAGTCAGCAAGTTGATGTTGAGTTCTAATGTGCAATGTTCGAATGATGCCTTGCTGAATTTTGTCTCGTATAAGATGGCAATCCACTTCTATATGTTTAGTGCGTTCATGATACACAGGATTGGCAGCGATGTTACGTGCAGCTTGATTGTCACAGAAGAGAAGAGCTGCTGCAGGATGAGGGACATGAAGATCCTTAAGCAAACTAAGAAGCTAAACTATCTCACAAGTGGTAGAAGCCATTGATTGATACTCTGCTTGAACAGAGGACCGAAATTAAGATGGTGCTTTGCTTTTTGGATTTCCACAAAATGAAGGAGTCACCCAAGAAGATACAAAAACCAATAACTGATCTTCTAGTATCTAGACATCCTGCCCAATCCGAGTCACAAAACGCCTTGAGATGAATAGAGGAGTCAGCAGGATAAAAGAGACCTTGAGCAGGGGTTTGTTTGAGCTATCGTAAGACATGATGTGCTGCATCAAGATGAGGCTGTCTAGGACTACCATGAACTGACTTAGTATTTGAACAGAGTAAGAGTTCATGTCTGGTCTGGTGATGGTAAGGTAAAGCAATCGGCCAATCAATCTCCTATAAGCAGTTGGTTCCTTAAGAAGTTCCCTGTTGACCGTGAAAGCTTAAGATTGGATTCCATAGGAAATCCAACATGCTTAGAGGCAAGCAAACCAGAATCCTCAAGTATCTCTAAAGTATATTTGCGTTGACAAAGAGAGATACCTTTAGCATTACGTGCAAACTCAAGGCCAAGAAAAAATTTCAATGGACCAAGATCCTTTAACCGAAACTAAGAATTGAGAAAAGCAGTGAGTTGAGAAATAGCTTGATTGTTATCGCTAGCTATGACAATATCATCAACATAGAGCAACAAACACACTGCCTTGTAACCGAGTAAAAGGGAGTAATCAGCTCGAGATTAAGTGAAGGCATGTTGAAGCAGGGTAGTTGATAACTTAGCAAACCACTATCGAGAGGCCTGCTTCAAGCCGTATAGAGGCTTTGTGAGTTTGCATACTTGATGCTCTCCCTGGGTAGCAAATCTAGGAGGAGAGTTTTGTAAACTTCCCCATTAAGATCACCATGCAAGAAGGCATTATTAACATCTAATTGATGTAAAAACCAATTCTTTGATGTAGCAAGTGCCAACAAAAACCTCACGATAGTGAGTTTGGTAATTGGAAAAAATGTTTCATTATAGTCTAAGCCCTCACATTGAGTATACCCTTTAGCAACAAGTATGGCCTTATACCATTCTATTGTCCCATCAGCCTTGAGTTTTATTTTGTAAACCCATCGACAGCCAATGGCCTTTTTATGGGGTGGAAGATCTGTGAGAACCAAGTTTGATTTTCTTCAAGAGCCTTAGTCTCATTGCTCATAGCTTCACGCCAACGTTGATGTTTAACAGCTTGGCGGAAGTATTGAGGTTCAAGATTGATATCAACCGAGAGGCAGAACCTCTTATGTGTAGATGAGACTTTATCATATCCAAGAATAGAAGATAGAGAATAGGGAATACTTGAGATGGGTGTGGGAGTGACGCCGGGCAGAACTAAAATTGTTCTGACAGCTTGAACTAGCAGCAGAAACTAATAATTGAAGATTGAAAAGGAAATTCATGAAGAGAGAAAATAACAAATAGGCAGAGAAATACCCTAATTGCCCCAAATAAACTAACAGAGAATAACTCTGAAAAAACTAGAAATATATTGATGCTTGAAAACTAAATTACAAATAATACATACATACCTTTATATAGGCTAAGTTGAGTATTTTCCAAGTAAAATACTTAGAGAAAAAGAAAGAAATAAAAATACAAAAATAACACTAAACTTGGATACAAAGTAAAATACTTGTAGACAAAGAAAATATATTATTCTAAAAATAATATTTATATATTATGACTAATTCTTTCCATTCTTGTTCAAATATTTTCTGTCAAGATACTCTAATATTCTCCTGCATCAGGGGGCAGAAGGAAGTAAGCGATGAACAAGCTGATAATGATATTGCTGCAGATAGCCAGGTAAGCATTTATCTTGAGAGGATCTTCTAAGAGAGGGAGAAGGAGCAGGGATGACAGATTGAGATGTTGAAAAGGTATATGAAGTTATGAAAGAATGAACTAATGGAGGATCTGATTGATGAATAGATGGAACATGTGAGGAAGAAACATGAACTATAGAAAGATCAAAATCTGGAATGGAAATGGGAAGAACCAAGGAACCATTAGAAGATGGAAAAGAGGAAAAATCTGATGGAAAAGCTTTAGGAACNATTAAGTATACCCTTTAACAACAAGTATGGCCTTATACCATTCTATTGTCCCATCAGCCTTGAGGTTTTTTTTTGTAAACCCATCGACAGCCAATGGCCTTTTTATGGGGTGGAAGATCTGTGAGAACCCATGTTTGATTTTCTTCAAGAGCCTTAGTCTCATTGCTCATAGCTTCACGCCAACGTTGATGTTTAACAGCTTGGCGGAAGTATTGAGGTTCAGGATTGATATCAACCGAGAGGCAGAACCTCTTATGTGTAGGTGAGACTTTATCATATCCAAGATTAGAAGATAGAGAATACGGAATACTTGAGATGGATGTGGGAGCAGATGGAAGTGGGCGATGAACAAGCTGATAATGATATTGCTGCAGATAGCCAGGTAAGCATTTATCTCGAGAGGATCTTCTAAGAGAGGGAAGGGGAGCAGGGATGACAGATTGAGATGTTGAAGAGGTATATGAAGTTATGGAAGAATGAACTACTGGAGGATTTGATTGATGAATGGATGGAATATGTGAGGAAGAAACATGAACTATAGAAAGATCAAAATCTGGAATGGAAATGGGAAGAACCAAGGAACCATTAGAAGATGGAAAAGAGGAAAAATCTGATGGAAAAGCTTTAGGAACAAAAAAATTGACATATTGAGCAGGAAATATATGTCATGAAATTGTCACAATTCATGGAAAAATATTTCTCTCTTATTTCATTGTATCTTTTACACAGATTAACTACGTATATATAACAAGAGGATCCGATCTAATTCTAGCTAATACAAATTTCATGGCTAGTATCGTGGGTGTTCCTTAGATGTAGGGATTGACAACTATTCCTAATATTATGGGATTTACAATTGACTACTAATCCTGATATTATGGGATTTACAATAAAAGCTTGATTCCATAATCTCCTCTTATGGTAACTCACGCCAACACTCCCCCTCAAGTTGGTGTGTATATATCTCGAATGCCCAACTTGTCAAGTGAGTTGTAAAAATCTTTACTACAAACCGCCTTTATGAGTACGTCTGCCAACTGGTTCTCAGATTTAACAAAGGGAAACCGAATAGTTTTGGTTTCAAGGTTTTGTTTGATGAAATGTCTGTCCACCTCCACATGTTTGGTTCGATCATGTTGCATAGGATTGTGTGAGATATCAATTGCAACCTTGTTATCACAAAAAAGGTCCATCTCACAGTTAGGAGCAAAACCAATTTCTGTTAACAGTCTTTTAAGCCATAGGAGTTCACACAGACCCTTGGCCATCCCTCAAAACTCAACTTCAGCACTAGATAAAGCCACCACATTCTGTTTTTTATTTCTCCACGTCACAAGGTTTCCGCCAACAAACATAAAATACCCCGAGGTGGATTTCCTGTCTGAAATATTTCCTGCCCAATCTGCATCCATATAGCCCTCAACTCTAAGATGATCATTTTTCGAGAACATAAGTCCTTTCCCTGGAAATGACTTCAAGTATCGGAGGATCCTAATCACCGCTTCCATGTGTTCCTTGCTTGGGCAATGCATGAATTGGCTTACTATACTCACAGCATAGGCAATGTCTGGGCGAGTATGCGAGAGATAAATGAGTTTCCCCACTAACCTTTGGTATCTCTCCTTATTTGTTGGTGTCTGGTTCAAGTATTCTCCGAGCTTGTGGTTTTGGACAATTGGTGTGTCCACTGGCTTACATTCCAGTAGTCCTACTTCTGACAACAAGTCTAGGATAGATTTTCGTTGAGATAAAAATATACCTTGCTTTGATCTGGCCACCTCAATTCCCAAAAAATATTTGAGTCTACCTAGGTTCTTCATTTCAAATTCAGTCGCCAACTGCTTTTGGATTCTTGATATTTCTTCTGAATCATCTCCTGTGATAATCATGTCGTCTACATAGATTATTAAGGCTGTGACCTTCCCTAGTCGATGTTTTAAGAATAGTGTATGGTCTAAGTTTCTCGGTTTGTAACCATATTTTCTCATTGCCACACTGAATCTCTCAAACCATGCTCTTGGTGACTGTTTTAACCCATATAGTGCTCGTTGCAATTTGCATATCACCTCAGTCTCGGACTTTGCTGTGTATCCTGGTGGAACATCCATTTATACTTCCTCCTCAAGGTCACCATGGAGGAAGGCATTTTTTACATCAAACTGGTGCAACTGCCAGTCAAGGTTCACTGCAAGAGATAACAGAACTCTTACCGTGTTCAATTTGGCTACGGGTGAAAACGTCTCTTGATAATCTATCATGTACGTTTGTGTGTATCCTTTAACTACTAGCCTTGCTTTGTATCGGTCGATTGAACCATCTGCTTTGTGTTTGATGAAGAATACCCATTTACACCCCATTGTCTTCGTTCCTTTGGGTAACGGAACAAGAGTCCATGTCTCATTTTTAAGTAGTGCCTCCATTTCTTCTTTTATGGCTTGAGTCCACTTGGAGTCTTTTAAAGCTTCATAAATGTTTGTAAGAGGATGGCATGAAGAGAGTTCTTGCACGAATGTCTTGAGTGGTTCGAAAAGCCTCTTTGTGGACACATAATTGGCAATTGGATACTTTGAGCTTCGTCCTCTAGTCTCTAGGAATATCTACTTGGTAGCTTGCCACGATTATGCTTGAAAGGTAACATATAGCCAACAGGAATACCCATATCATTAGAGTTTGAGGGTATAGTAGAATTTACCTTGGGAATATTCTCAAGAGATGGGTCTTCAGGTACTGAGGAATGGGGGGTGTCATTTGCCGTTTCTGGTTCTAGTGGTGTAGAAACTTCTCTGGGACCTGTCTCACCTCCTATCCCAACTCCGGAAGACATATCTAATCCTGCATGTAATGACTCTTCGTGAATTTCTGGCTCTCTCGTATTGATTTGGATTTCTGTGTCATTGGGTCTTGCCCAGTCAAAACTTAACCAATTCGGCGCTTCATCATTAGTTTCCCCCTGAAGAGGAGAATTGGATAAGGGAGAAGGAAAGAACGGCTCGGACTCCAAAAAAGTGACATCCATAGTTACGTAGGTACGCCGATGAACTGGATCATAGCATCGATATCCCTTTTAGTGTAAGGCATATCCCAAAAAAAGGCAGCGGACTGTGCAAGGGTCCAATTTTGTGCGCTGGTTTTTATGGAGGTGGACAAAAGCAACACATCCAAAAATCCGAGGAGGAAGCATCAACATCGTTGGTAAGGGTACATACGTTGAGAGAGTCTGTAGTGGAGTCTTAAAATTCAAGACTTTGGAGGGCATCAGATTGAGGAGATGCACAACTGTGGCAACAGCATCACCCCAATGTCTACTGGGCACATGAGCTCCAATAAGAAGAGCCCGAGCAGTTTCAAGAATATGACGGTTTTTTCGCTTAGCCACACCGTTTTGTTGAGGCATTTTTGGGCAGGAGGTTTCATGAATAAGCCCGTGGCGCTTGAAATAGGCCTGAAACTTGTGATTTACAAATTTCCCACTGTTATCCGTTCTTAGAATCTTAACTTAAGCAGAGAATTGAGTTTGAACCATAGTATGGAACAACTAAAAAACACTTAGGACTTCATCTTTATGTTTCAACAAATAGAGCCAAGTCATACGAGTACAATCATCAATAAATATCACAAACCAACGAATACTAGATACTGTAGAAACCGAGGCAGAGCCCCAGACATCGGAGTGAATCAAATCAAAAGGTACCGTACTTTTATTCAAACTCAATGGATAAGAGGCTTTATGACTTTTAGCCAAAATGCAAGTTTCGTATTTGAAATCAATTATTGACACACTTGAAAACAAATCAGGAAATAAATGCTTCATATAACCAAAGGACAGATGCCCTAACCGACGATGCCAAAGCCAAAGCTGTCGTTCTTTATTGTCAAGCGGATGATGCATGTGATTCGCTCGTCCCATACTAAAATCATCCACATAGTAGAGCCCACCCCTCTTAGGACCACGCCCAATGATCTCCTTGGTAAGAATATCCTGAAGCAAACAAAAAGTAGAGTACATTAGGACAACACAGTTCAAGGCTGTAGTAACTTGACTAACAGATAGTAGCTTATGGGACAAAGAGGGAACAAGCAGTGTATGAGCTAATGATAAAGTAGGAGACAAATGTACAGTGCCAACCCCTGTGACCGGAGACAAAACCCCATTTGCATTGGCAATGCACGTGCGTTGTGGCTAGGATTTTTCTGTGAAGTCTATTGGGTCAAATGTCATGTGATCAGATGCTCTAAAATCAATGACCCAAGCCTTGCTGTCATCACGTGGGTCACATGATTCAACTCTATTACATGTACCTGAGTCTGGGAGAAAAGTCTCTGTAGGTGTTGAGAGAGATAGCCGTGTTTCAGCCATAGCCACTACTGCCTGGCCCAGTCCTCCGTCAGAGCCGGTGGCATCCCGGCATTTACGGGCCTGGAGGTCATTCCACCATTCTAGATACCCATGCAATTTGAAGCATGTTTCCTGGGTATGTTTCTGGTTTCCACAATGGGAGCACTTCATCCCGTTAGAGGAAGCTCGGGTCTTGTGGTTGCCAAGTTTCCCATTGTTCAGAGATAGGAACCAGGAGGAGGACGGGTTACTCTGCTCGTGCTTGACACCTTTTGCTGCCAGAACAGCCCCTGGAGTGTCCGTGGAGTCATCGGAGATCATGACGGCTTGCCGGATCGCTTCCTGGCGGACGTGCGCGTACGCTTGTTCAATTGTAGGGAACGGGCGCATCTGGAGGATATAACCCCGGATCTTGTCAAGTCTATCATCGAGTCCATCCAGGAAGACTTATACCCAGTCTTCTTGGATCAAGTCATTATAATGATGTATATCAACCTCGCACTCCATTGGGTTTGGCCGGCGAAAGTCTATCTCACGCCATAAGCCTTGGAGATCAGTGAAGTATTTTTCTAGGGATCCGCCTGCTTGCCTCAAGTGGGTCACGTGTCGTCGGAGATCATATACCTGAGAGGTATCACTGCCGTCAAAGTATGTCGTAGCAATGGAGTCCCATACTAGTTTTGCAGTAGGGAAGCGAATGAAATTCCCAATCAGTGCTGGGTTTATAGAATTGATCAACCATCCTTTGACAATGTCGTTGTCCGTGCGCCATTTACGAAAGGATTGATCAGTCGGTGGAGGTTGATGAATGTCTCCATTGATGTATCCCAACTTGTCCTTGCCAGAGATATACATCTCGACAACTTGGGACCAAAGAGCATAGTTGGTACTGTCTAACTTGATGCTGATCGGTGCAGTAGAGGTGTTAGTGATCTGGGTCTGAGCCGAAGCTTTGGTCAAGACTTCGTCCATCTTGGTGGTTAACTCGGTGAGGATATATGAGGATTGGGGTGGTTCGAGATTAGCCATTGTTGGCAAGGAAGGGATGAAACGTGGTTAGGGTGTAGTGATAGAAGAACACAAGGTAAGGCACAAGATCATAACATGCTCTGATACCATGTCACAATTCATGGAAAAATATTTCTCTCTTATTTCATTGTATCTTTTACACAGATTAACTACGTATATATAACAAGAGGATCCAATCTAATTCTAGCTAATACAAATTTCATGGCTAGTATCGTGGGTGTTCCTTAGATGTACGGATTGACAACTATTCTTAATATTATGGGATTTACAATTGACTGCTAATCCTGATATTATGGGATTTACAATAAAAGCTTGATTCCATAATCTCCTCTTATGGTAACTCACGCCAACAGAAATAACTTCTGTAGAAACAAAGAATGAATGTGTAAGCAAATCGAAAAGTTTATATCCTTTGTACCTAGAAGAATAACCAAGAAAAATGCAAGCTTTGGCTTCAGGATCAGACTTGGTTCTATGTCTTGTGAAAGTTGAAGCAAAACATAGACAACCAAAGACTCGAAGATAAGTATAGGTTGGAGGAGAGGGAAAAAGAAGCTCATGAGGTGATTTGTTAGAGAGATTTGGGGTGGGAATGCGATTGATGAGATAATTTGCATTAAATTGCATTAAGAATGCAATCATCCCAAAATAAATAAGAAAGATGTGCCTAAAATCGAAAGGATATAACTAAATTGAGAATATGATGATGCTTCCTTTAAACCACATCATTTTGCTGAGGAGATTCTATAAAACTAAGTTGATGTAGGACTCCTTTAAGAGCATAAAAATATGCCATGTGAAATTCATGACCATTATCGGATCTTAAGACCTTGATTTTAGATTTGAATTGAGTTTCAATAAGATTGAAAAAGGACTGAATATAAGACTTTGTTTGAGCTTTAGATTGCATTAAGTGAATCCATGTATATCAACTACAATCATCAACAATTCTGAGAAAGTAGTTAGAACCATTCATTGATTTAGTAAAAAAAAGGTCCCAAATGTCACAAATGAATCAAATCAAAAAGTGGATTTGGAAGAAGATATACTAATGGGAAAAGAAAGTCTTTTCTATTTAGTCAATGGATATAGAGTACATGTGCTGTTATTGAGATCAAAAGAATGTAAGGGAATGATTGATGCAACAATTTAATCCTAGAACAAGATAAATGGCCTAGTCTAAAATGCCAAATATCATCCGAAACATATCCTTGATTAAAGCAGAAAAACTAGAAGAAGAAATAGACTTGGCTGCTGGTTTATTGGAAGCTGAAAAAAGCTTGATTACTGGTTTATTTAAAGTTGATAAATATGCATCAGGTTTAGGCAGCAAGTAATACAATCCATGTTGTGCTTCACCCATGTGTAGAGAGTCAAATGTGCAGAGAGTTGCAGTGTTCCAATGTGTTTGACAGTGGAAAACTCTCCATTTGGGAGCATAACTTGAGTGGTGATTGCAGCAATGATGGTGGTAAGTAAAGACAAGGAGCAGGTTATGTGGTCAATGGCTCCTGTGTCGATTATCCAAGTATTGGATGCACAAACAGGAAGAGCCATAGTAGCATGACCTGAAGAAAAAATAGAGGAGCTTGGCAGAGGTAAATCAGGAGATTTGAATATACATGTCATTGTTGAGAACAATTAGCATGATTGACAGAGGTGCTACCTACTTGGTACACCGAAGATGGATTGTCAAGAGTTTGGGGTTTGAGTAAGGCAAGTAGTTGTTGACACTATTCTTGGGTAATCATCAAGGAAGAATTGGAAGGAGTCTCAGCATTCTGAACTTGATTCACCAAAGAACCAACGATGGATTTTCCTCTAGTAAACTTGTATCCAGGAGGGAAACCATGAATCTTGTAACATTTTTCAATGGTATATCCAACTAAGCCACAATGATTGCAAGTTGGACGATCTTTGCGCATGATTTTCTCGGAGTTTCAAATGGTTGTTATGTCTTTCAAAATTTTAAATGATATGAGACTGGTAAACTATACATTAGATGCAACTAAACAAAGTTCTGTCGGTAAAATAGCCTCTATTTCAATTTCAAGTGATTCAAGTACTCCTAAATTCCTAATAGTAATACACTGCCTATATTATTTCCCAAGAAACTCTTTTGTCATCAATAGTTTTTTTTTTTCTTAATTCACCATGAAAGTTTGTCGGTTATATCAACTAGCTCATAACCAGCACATTGTGTGGGATTATTTATTATAATTTAATTTCAAAATTTAAACATCTCTATGGAATTTTTCATTACGTGTTAAAAAAGTTTGTGTAAAAAAAAGTCTATCACGCATATTTCAATAAAAAGACATATTAAAAGCTATACAACATTACATTGCTGAACATAGTGACACAACTACATACAGAACATTGTATGAATATATAAATCAAAAACAGCTGGTTTAGCACAAAACAGCCAGTTCAGCACTGGTTTAAGTTATAAAACAATGAGTTAAATGGCCAGTTTTTAACTTAATAAATATGAGGTTTATGTCACATGTCGCAATTTTAAGTATTTCAATATGTAATTCGGTTATATATATATATATTAGCAACCAAACATATTTTCGTATAAAAGCAAGCCACTCTAAGCAATGAATTGAACTTTTCATCTTATTTTTAGGGATAAAAAGGTTCGCTGCTAAAAACCTATTTTGTTGTATGGACCACCCCTCCCCCAAAGAAAAAAAAAAAAAAAGAGGGGATTACAAATAAATAAATAAAAGGAACCATAAAATGTGGCTAAATCATCAATGTTCGTATAACTACAAAAAAAAAAAAAAACGGTGTTTATCAATGTTTAATTTAACAACGTTTAAATAACGTTGTTGAATAAAAATTTTACATCGCGTGTCCCACGCGATGTAGAAATTTACATCACTTGCACCACACAATGTAAAATTACATCGCTTGAATTCACGCGATGTAATATGTACATCGCGCGGAGCCAAGCGATGTAAATCTTGGCTCCAAGCAATGTGAGTTTAGTTTTTCTTTTTCTTGAAAAGCTAGATATTTTCTGATCCTCTCAGTTTTTTACTTCAAAGATTCAAAGACCATCTTTCTCTCAGTTTTTCCTCCCCTTTCTTCTTTCTTTTGCCTAAACGCATCTCATCTCTCCTTCTTTCTTCTTTCCTTTTTTTTTTTTTCTTCCTTCTGCCTAACGCTCAGCATCTCATCTCTCCTTTCTTTCTTTTTTCTTCTTCCTTCTGCCTAATGCATCTGAGCTCGGCTCTGGTGACACTGCGAACGCCGATTCGGGGTACATGTCGCACTTCCCGGCCATCGGAGGCGACGACATCGGATCCAAAACCTTGATCTGCTTTCGCACCATTTCTGGGTGGTCCGGGCAGAGCCTTTAGGCTCCGATGACACTGCAAACGCCGATCAACGTCCATGTGTAATGGGCTGGTTAGTGGAGGCTTAGAAGGCTTAGAAATGGTTCTCTGAAGGTTGAGGCTATGGTGTGGTGGGTGTGTGGAACAACTTCTGCAGTTGGGGAAGATGAGGGAATTCACATGATGAGGGAGCTTTCACTTCACACTGTCCTAGACCTGACCGATGGTTAGAGAAGACTTTAAGTCCACAGCTGGCAACAACTATCTGCGTTTTATTCACTGTTCATTGTGTTTTGGGTTCCTTTTATGTAGTTGCGTTTTATTTAGTATATGTTGCGTTTTAGGTAGTCTTTATCTTGTAAGAATTTCAGGCAGAGTGACTGCCTTGAGTAGCTGGCATTTTGTTAGAATATTCTAACAGAATGCACCTATGTAAACCTGCTCGTAGGGATAGCAAGGGGTATGAAGAGAATATTGTAGAATTGTAACCACCTGGAGAATGAGCATCTCGAACTGCTCCCTATTTTCTTTAATGCAATTTCAGTAGTTTTCCTCCATTGTTATCTTCTTCCTAAGCTATCAAACCAGCTACCTAGAAAATTATCCTAAAAATATACAAATTGACTAGTAGGTACTCTACATTTGGTATCAGAGACAACCAATTCTTCCTATTCCTGCAAATTTTTTTTTTTCTCTCTATGGCAGAAGGCACCCGCATGTTCCAGCTTACAGAGTCTTTGAAAGAATGCCAAAAGGCAGTGACCCAGCAGCAGGCCATTAATACTACGGTCCAACAGCAACTTCAGGAGGTCACTGACATGCTTCGCACTCTCATGGCTAACCAGAATCGTCCCCCTCCTCATCGGCCACCTAAAGATGACAACCGTGCCTTCTACCTTCCATTCGGCCATGCCCACAATGATCTTCACCAGCACGCCCATGATGACAGAAAGGTGGGCTGGAATCAGGGAGATCCGAGAGATTTTGAGGTGCATAGGGAGGACCGGCAAATTCATACCCGCACCTTACGACTCGACTTTCCCCGCTTTGATGGTGACAATCCCTCGGGTTGGATGTACAAAGTGAACCAATTTTTTGCTTATTATCAAACTCCCTTGTATCAGCGTGTTAGAATGGCCTCCTTCCATATGGAGGGGGAAGCTCTGATTTGGTTCCAGGCAGCAGACGAAGCGGGGCAATTTCCAACTTGGGATGCCTTCCTCCAAGCCTTGCTCACCCGTTTTGGTCCCGCTTACGATGATCTGATGGAGTCCTTGATGCGTCTGCGCCAGACTTCTACGGTTGCTGAGTATACCATGCAGTTCGAAGCTCTTTTGAATCGCCTCCGGGGTTTCTCTGAATCAAATCGCCTCAGTTGCTTCCTGAGCGGCCTCAAAGATGAGATTTGTTTGCCTTTGCGGATGCTCAACCCGATTACCTTGGTGGCTGCCTTTGGCCTCGACAAACTGCAAGAGGAGTACTTGGTGAGCTCTCATCGTTTCTCTAAACCATTAGGTCCTTCTTACTCCCTGGCCGACAGTAACATTGGGGCCAAACCAGCGCTATTATAGCCCAGCCCGGTGGTCCTTCATCTGCTGGCCGAGCTCCACCTGCTTTTCCTGTTCACCGGGTGTCACCTGCACAAATGAAGGAGCAACGTGATAAGGGCTTATGTTACTATTGTGACGAAAAGTGGAATCCCACTCATCGATGTAAGTCTCCTAAGCTATACCTCATCTGTGGCAATGAGCCTCCTTTGGATGATTTTGGGGAGGAGGTTTTCTATGACTCTAATGAATGTGGGGAACTTGTTGTTGATCCCCCTGCTCATGCACCTCTTGAACCCGCCATTTCCCTCACTGCCATTTCAGGCTCTTTGGGGCCCAACACCATGCGGTTAGTAGGGTTTCTTAAGGGCCAGCGTGTTGTGGTCTTAATAGACTCGGGTAGTACACATAATTTCCTTGATCCAGCCCTGCTTAGGAAGGTCCCTTTACCTGTGGTATCCACTGCCTTGCATGTTACAGTGGCTAATGGAGCTAGACTGCCTTGTGAAGGGCGCTGCCACTCGGTCTCACTGAAGCTTCAGGGCCACACTCATACTACTGATTTTTACTTACTCACTTTGGGTGGTTGTGACATTGTGCTGGGTGTGGAATGGTTGTGTACCCTAGGTTCAGTCCTATGGAATTTCTTACTTCTCACTATGGAATTTACTTGGGGTGGCAAGCCCACTGTTTTAAATGGTCTGAGTCCTTCGGGGTTATCATTGGAGGAAGGGTCTCACTTTATCAAGGCTTCTACATCTAGCAATAGAGGAGTCTTGCTTCAGCTAGTCACAGCAGTCCCTTGTCCTACCACTTCTATTGTGGAGGGGCCTCTGCAGCCTTTATTGGATGGGTTTTCCTCTGTCTTTGCTGAGCCTAAGGGCTTACCCCCCATTCGAAGTCATGATCATCAGATTGCTCTCAAGGGGCCTCAGCCTATTTCGGTTCGTCCCTACCGATACCCCTATTTCCAAAAAACAGAGATTGAGAAGATCATTTGGGAACTCTTGGAGACCGGGGTTATTCGCCTAAGTCAAAGCCCCTTTTCCTCCCCCGTCCTCTTAGTTCGCAAGGCAGATGGGAGTTGGCGAATGTGCATTGATTATCGGGCATTAAATCAAGAGACGATCAAAGATAAATATCCTATTCCCGTCATTGATGAATTATTAGATGAGCTGTTAGGGACAAAGATTTTCTCTAAATTGGACCTTCGATCCGGCTATCATCAAATCCGGGTCAAACCCGATGATATTCCTAAGACCTCCTTCCGCACTCACGAGGGGCACTACGAGTTCTTGGTCATGCCCTTCGGCCTTACCAATGCTCCGTCGACCTTCCAAAGTCTAATGAACGACTTATTTAAGCCCTATCTCCGACGATTTGTGTTAGTTTTTTTTGACGACATTTTGATCTATAGTCGTACCTTGGAGGACCATTTGGTCCATTTGAAATTGGTATTGGAGGTGCTGCAGTCTAATCAGTTGTTTGCTAAGGAATCTAAATGTCGTTTCGGGGTTCCAGAAATTGATTATCTCGGCCACTTAATCTCTAATCAGGGCGTACGGGCTGACCCATCTAAACTGGATTCCATACTCCAGTGGCCTATCCCTTCTACTATTAAATCCCTCAGAGGATTTCTTGGGTTGACAGGATACTATTGAAAGTTCATCCGTGACTATGGCCTTATTGCGGCTCCATTGACTGCCCTGCTTTGTAAAAATTCATTCTGCTGGACCGAAACAGCAATTGCAGCTTTTAACAAGCTCAAACAAGTGGTCACAAATCCCCCTGTCCTGCGCCTTCCTGATTTTACTCAGCCATTTACTATCGAATGTGACGCATCTGGGTCAGGTTTGGGTGCTGTTTTGATGCAAGAAGGGCGACCCATTGCCTTTCTAAGTCAAGCATTGAAGGGTCGCGCCTTGTTCCTTTCCACTTATAAGAAGGAACTTCTCTCGTTGGTCACAGCCGTTCCAAAGTGGCGACCTTATCTTTTAGGCCGCTCTTTTAAGGTCAAAACCGACCAGCAGTCCCTCAAGTTCTTGTTGGAGCAGAAAGTGGGTACCGTCTCTCAACAACGCTGGATTTCAAAGTTATTGGGATATGACTTTGTGATCGAATATAAGAAGGGTAAAGAGAATCGCTTGGCTGATGCACTCTCACGGCAATTTGAGGATTCCGAGGCCCAGGATGATTTATGTCTTTCCCTCATTTCGTTTCCTACTCCAGACTGGGTGGCAGCCTTAAAGGCTTCCTATTTGCAGGATTCAGCTACTCAAGCCATCTTGCTAGCCATCCAGCAGGGTGGGAGTGTTCCTAAGGGTTTTTCCCTCCAGCAAGGGCTACTTTTGAAAAAGGGACGGCTTTGGGTGGTCAAACATTCCTCCTTCTAGCTCCAACTTCTGGAATACATTCACTGTAATCCAGCTGTAGGCCACTCAGGCTACCATAAGACCATTGCAAGAGCTAAACGAGATTTCTACTGGCAGGGCATGCGGAAGGATATTAAACAGTATGTGAAGGAATGCTCTGTTTGTCAAACTAACAAATCAGAAACAATCCATCCCCCTGGCCTTTTGCAACCCTTGCCTATACCTAGCCGAGTTTGGTCTGACATCTTGATGGACTTCATTGAGGGATTGCCTTTGTCACATGGAGCATCTGTTATTTTTGTAGTGGTGGATAGGCTCTCCAAATATGGCCATTTTATGCCTCTCTCTCAGCCCTACACGGCCTCTAAGGTCGCTCAGCTATTTCTGGCTAATATTTTTAAGCTTCATGGTATGCCGACAACAATTGTCTCGGACCACGACCCTGTTTTTACGAGTTCCTTTTGGAAGGAGCTTTTCCATCTCCAGGGTATTTCTCTTCCATTTAGTTCTGCCTATCACCCACAGTCGGATGGCCAGACTGAGGCTTTGAATAAATGCTTAGAGACCTATCTTCGTTGCTATGCGGATTCGAAACCTAAGGATTGGAGCCTTTGGCTTCCCATGGCTAAATGGTGGTATAACACTAACCACCATTCTTCTACCGGATTTACACCTTTCGAGGCAGTATACGGCTACCCTCCCCCATCTCTTTTATCCTATGTACCAGGGACCTCCGCCAACATGGCGGTAGATACTCAGATGATAGATCGCAATTCTGTTCTGAACCTCCTTAAAGAACATCTACACCAAGCACAAAACCGTATGAAGACTCAAGCGGACAAGCATAGAACGGAACGAGAATTTTCTGAAGGGGATTGGGTGTACCTTCGTCTACAGCCCTATCGACAGAGTTCTATGGCTTTGAGGAAGAATCTGAAACTCTCCCCTCGTTTCTTTGGTCCTTTCCAAATCCTTAAACAGATCGGCACTGTGGCCTACAAATTGGATCTCCCCGCTACTGCGTGCATCCATCATGTCTTTCACGTGTCTTGTCTGAAGAAGAAACTTGGTCAACTGGCCACTCTTTTGCCCACATTACCTTCGATAGATCCCAATGGTAACATCGTGCCGGAACCTGAGGCCATCATAGATCGGCGCATGGTTAAGCGCAAGGGCCGAGCCCTTACGGAGGTATTGATTCGCTGGAAAGGGGCTCCGATGGAGGATGATACCTGGGAGTGTTTCTGGAAGCTCCAACGTCAATTTCCTCACCTTGTGGGCAAGGTGCTTTGAAGAACGGAGGCTTGTAATGGGCTGGTAAGTGGAGGCTTAGAAGGCTTAGAGATGGTTCTCTAAAGGTTGAGGCTATGGTGTGGTGGGTGTGTGGAACAACTTCTGCAGTTGGGGAAGATGAGGGAATTCACGTGATGAGGGAGCTTTCACTTCACACCTGTCCCAGACTTGACCGATGGTCAGAGAAGACTTGAAGTCCACAGCTGGCAACAACTATCTGCGTTTTATTCACTGTTTATTGCGTTTTGGGTTCCTTTTATGTAGTTGCGTTTTATTTAGTATATGTTGCGTTTTAGGTAGTCTTTATCTTGTAAGAATTTCAGGCAGAGTGACTGCCTTGAGTAGCTGGCATTCTGTTAGAATATTCTAACAGAATGCACCTATGTAAACCTGCTCGTAGGGACAGCAAGGGGTATGAAGAAAATATTGTAGAATTGTAACCACCTGGAGAATGAGCATCTCGAACTGCTCCCTGTTTCCTTTAATGCAATTTCAGTAGTTTTCCTCCATTGTTATCTTCTTTCTAAGCTATCAAACCAGCTACCCAGAAAATTATCCAAAAAATATACAAATTGACTAGTAGGTACTCTACAGGCGGCCCGTATCGGGCCGCCGCTCACTATATGCGGCAAAACGCCACCAGTAGAAGCGGGGGCTGCCGCTCAACCTTATGCGGCATACCAGAATGGCCATTCAGCCCAAACCCTATCGATTACTTCATGCGACAGCCACGAAGGCCGCTGCCCAGCAAGCCATGGTGACCTACAAGGTCATCGTTCACCCAATCCCTAGGCGGCCCTTCAAGGGCCGTTGCATCCGTCACGGGGGGGAGGTCGCTGGTCTCAGCATCGGGCCTACGCGGCAGTGATGCCGCTCCTTGCGGTGGCTTTCACGGTGGGGAGCCTGACCAGATGTGCGGGTAACAAGAAAGCCAAACGGCTGTTCCGATCCGGTCCCTATCAGGAGATGCCAACCATCTCCCCTTTCTCCTGCCATAAACCATAATTACAATAATAACCCTTAATCCAAAAATTAGAATACTGAGTAATTATAATTCATGCAGCCGAGAAACAATAATAAAACTTAATGCTGAGCAAAATAGCCTGAAGGAGGCACATGTAAACATATACATAATATATTATGCTAAATGCGCAGCGAAAAAAGTAAAGTTGGTTTAGGGTTACCTTCAGCCATGTTTGCTTAAGCGAATAAAAATTCTCCCAAATTGTAGAGCGGACAGTCTCCAGCAATATGAAACAAATAAAATAATACAAAGGTATCTTCTGACCTATTCCTAACTTTAAGCCGTATTGATGGAATATACATGCTATGTATTTATAGGTTAGGTCAGGGACTCTCAATTAATTATAGACTTTAATTATTCCTCCCATCAATGAATAAATTGATTTAATATAAAATCAATTTAATTGCAATTAACTCAATTTGCAATTATAGTTGATTCCATAACCTTAATTAACATATTGTGGAATAAATTACTGTACACCATAATCTTTATAAATAAAGATAATAAACTATATATACATGTGGCATATAGGTCATACCATTATAGGGAATTTTCTTACACAACCTCCTCAATAGCCTGGTCAAGAGACCAACACTAAAGAAGAAGAGAGAGCCTTGAATATTCCACGGACCCTGTTGGAGTATACGATCACCGTGGCTTTGTTGACGTACAGCAAAGAGAGACTTATTAGGAGCTAAAACATCTATAGCCAACGGCGCAGCAAAACTCCAAGCTGTAGCTAGTGTAGCTCGGACTAGTTGTGAGTGGAGGGGTTTGGGTGTAAGTAACTTACCAATGATTGCGAAAGCTTCCTGATTTGGAGGGACTTCTTTAATAATATCCACTTGTTCTGAAAGGATTAGGCTTAGTTGCTGAATTTTTTTTTTACGGTGCTGTACTTAATTTAAGAGTGTGGATTTAATTTTAAACGGACTTATTTTAAGGGTGTGGATTTGATTTCAAGCGTTTGAAATCAAATCCACACCCTTAAAATAAGTACAATATAGGTATTATAAAAAAATTTAAAGCACCTCAACCATATCCGTTCTGAAAAATCTCATCCAAGAGCTTCAATTTCATCAATGAGAGCTTGGAGATCGGGTTACGAGGGTTCCATGGTTGATTACAGGTAACTATGGAAGACAAGGTATGAAGCAGGTTCTTTCCTAAAGGAAAGAGAGCAGGAGCTTCGACAGAACTAAACGGGTATGAGAGAGGAAAAATTTGGTTCACTTTATGGAGAATCACCCATCACTTCATTTCAGTCGTGTAGCGTAAGGATCGAGTAGGCAGCGTGTTATGTTGGTCTTTCTTCCTTTTTTTGTGAGGTCCAATTAACTATGCGTAATGTAGTCAGTAAAAAACGATTTGTACCAAAAGTGTAGCTTTTTTTTAGAAAAAAATAAATAAAATTTCAACTTTAGCTTGATGAGTTGGGTGTTTATTAATGATTAGCACAGACATCTATAAAAAAAAAGAGAAAAAAAAAATTATATTTAGTTCATAGATTTTTATATGATTTGAATTTAGTTATTAAATTTTTAATTTTAAAAGTATGGTCTCTAAATTTTGCTCAAATTTTAAATAAGTTCCTTTATTACTTTTCTACCAAAATAAAAGGTTTATCATATATCATTTGTGTCTCAATTCGCATATTAGCATTCATAAAAAACACTTAATATTAATGTCATATCATTAAACATCAATTCATCTATAAAAATAAAATAACATAAAATAAAAACAAAACAAAATAAAACAAAACAAAACAAAAAAAAAAAAACAAAAAAACAAAAACAGAAAACAAAAGACAAAAAGACCAAATTTCAAAAACAAAAATCATCTTCTTTGTCGTCTTAATATTCTAAATTTGTAGTATTAAAAGAAGAACCATTAACTTTGACGTTGATATAGACATTGGCGTGTCAAATAAGACACACGTGACAAATAGAAAATCGTTAATTTTGACGGTAAAGTAATAGAGAGACTAATTTCAAAACTCGAGTAAAACTTAAGTCTCTTATTCTTAAAATTGAAAACCTAAAGACTAAATTTAAATCAGATAAAAACTTAAGAATTAAATATGATTTTCCAACAAAAAAAATTAAAAACCTAATCTTAGTACCAGCAATTTTAGATTTGTGATTTGCGAATTCAGAGTTCAAATATCTTTTTCTAGCGGTTCAATAATTCAAATAAAGTACTTAGTTATATTTTTTTAAGAGGTGTATAATAAAAAGACAGACTAGACCAGAGCAAAAAGTCAGCTATTTTTTTTCTTTTTTCGACAATTTCTTTCTTGAAAATTTTCAAGTATCGTATTAAATTTTTTTTATTTATATTTTTAAATTTTAATAATAAATAATAAAAATATTATTGAAGCTTTTTTTATTTAGATTGCTCAATTAATTAATTATTTAAAAATTATAATAATTTTGTTACATATTTTTATTGTATGAATATCGTAATAAAAATGTGAAGACTTGTTCAGACAAAGGAATAAATAATGATAAACGCGACAAAATAAATTTATATTATATTTATACGTTTTAAATATAATTAAATTTTGTTAAATTGTTTATTTTTTCATTAATATATTTTTTAATATTTATAATTAAATTTGTTATGCTTTATTTTTAATTTTGACCCATTTGCATCAAAATTCTGGCTCTAGCACCGACACTAGGAAGAGAACAACCTTAAACTAATAGAAAACAAAATAAATACTTATTAATCCTAAATGTTTAGAAAAGAAGAAAAAATTATAAAAGCCGTTGACTAACTTGAAGGAAGGTTTATCACTTCTTTTGTCCCGTCAATGTAAAAAAATTGCTTCATGAACTTTCTTTTTTCGACAATCGTAATTAAAATGGTGTCTCAGTCGCATTTACACACATATATCTGGTGTATTTGTGTTACGTACCTTTCGAATGCTGCAATATACTTTGGGATAAAGCTAAATTTATAAGGTATATTGAAGAGTTGTTTATTTAATTTTTTGTGTTTTTGTAAAGAAAATTGCTCATGCGAGACATATATTAACAGTAATACGGAATTCTTAGTCGAGACTCATTGGACCTTTTGGCTGAAAGGTATACACATCCAATCCGCCCGTGCCACCGAGGAAATTCATTTGAACATTCAAAGCGGTGAAGAACACCAAAGTGATCAAGTAAAAATGATCGAATCAGGTATATATGTTGTTGCCTAAATTCTCTTTTCGAACATTTACATTTTACTCCATAATTTTTATTTATTTTTAAATTTTAGTTAAAAAGACTTTGAAAGTCATGATGATATTACTTAGGAACGTTTTTATCAGAATATTGATTTTTTATTTTATTTTAACCACATTTTTTTAAAGCACCTATATTTTACACTCTATTTTAGCTATTGATTTTTACTATTCTCTTTAAAAAAAATTTATTTTTCAAAATGCATACATTTTAAAGTCACGTGCATGTTTTATTACAAGTCAATTTTTTTTTTTTTTTTTCATGAGTACTAGTAAACTACAATATTCACTAAATTTAATGAGTACTAAAGCAGCTCACCAATTTTTAGTTAAAATAACTGGCCGGATGCCACCTGGGGGGTTAAAAAGGAAAAGAAAAAAGGCTTCAAAAGCGATGAACAGAAGATTCCCAGCCAGCATTAATGACCAAAACCCCAACTTCTTATGAATGGGGTCTTGATCTCTCGTTTTTTTTTTTGTTCTTTTTCATTGGAAAATAAATAAATAAATACGAGAGATCAAGACCCCATTCTCGTATTTGACAAAGTGAAGAGCATACCCACTAAGCAAAGATCAAAGAGAGCTCGACTCGAAGAAATACTGCAATCATTACAATCTTCCATCTAGGAATGAAAATCCCTACAACCCCTCTACCTAATGGCGTTAAAATCACTGGTCACTAGCCAAGGTTGATAATCTATAGTTACTGCAAAGTAGACAAGTCAATCCATAAGGCATCCCTTTTCTTATGGCAATTGTCACCATAGATAAAAGCACCAAGACACTTCAAGAATTGGAAGAGGACACAATCTTGGCTACTGAATTATAATAACCTATATTACAATAGATGGTATTTATAGTGAAGTACTTCAGGTGTGTTGAAGAAGAAAATCTAGAATAAAAAAGGAAAAGAATAGAAATACAAAGAAATAGAATAAAAGCCTAATATAGAGAATATTCTAAAATATTTTAACATTCCCCCTTAAACTCAATGTGGAAACTTGAGTTTGGAAAATAAAATAAGTTGGTGATTGACCGATCATAGGCTTGGATCGATCCAACTTCGACTAAGCCTTGACCAAGACATTTTGTGATCTACTTTTCATCCCTTTAGTTGGCTACACTTTGATCGAGACTGTTATCGGTCCAATTTGCCAAAATAGATCTGGCACCATTGGTCGATCGATGTTTCGATTAGCCCTCAACCAATTCGGTCTATCTGTTGATCAGTCGACAAGTGCTTCGATCAAGATTCGACCGATGCAATCTATTTCTCAACCCTAACGAGTTGGATCACCTGCAAAGGAGCTCAATTAACTAGAACTTTAGGTTTTTCAATATTTATAATCTTTTACGTCAAAAACCAAATAAACCCACTTTTATAAATAACCTTAGGTTGTGTAAGATCAAAACTAATCTCCTAAGGTCATTTGTCTAGGTGTCTAAGTCACTTCTCATCCTAATATGGGTTGAATTATGAGGTTTCAACCTTATGGCTTGAAACAGTTGTCCTTATGTTACTTGAGATGGTATGTCTTTAATGTTGCGTTGGTCACAGACTCACACAACTTGACAAGACTTAGACTTAGGTCTCGTTTAGTTTGCGGAATGACTATCCCATTAGGAAAAGGAATAGCTATTCCTTGGAATAGAAGAAGGTGGAATAGAATAATTATTCTATCCTTAGTTTCGGTTGATAACGATGGAAGAGAGACACTGAATAGATATTCTTTTTATTTGGTATAGTGGAATTATGCTGGTGAAAGAATTAGATATTGTAATCAAATTTTTCTAAAAATACCCTTAATACAATACAATATAACTTTATAGGACGTTTTCTTTTTTATTTTTAAAGCAAAAACCGTTATAATTATAACTTTTTTTTTTTAGAAAAAAAAAAAAAAACTGTTAAAGTTTTTTTACAAAAAGTTCGTAGTTTTTTGTTTTTTTGTTTTTTTTTTTTTTAAATTGTCCAAGTCGCTTTTTTTTTCTTTTTTGTAAAAGACTACAAACAAAAAAAAAGCATATCAACAAAATCATCATATTCACCCATCAATTTTATTTTATTTTAAAAAAAAAAAACAAAAAGCACATCACCAAATGGTTTCATAATACTAAAAAAAAAAAAATTGATATTAGAGTGTGAGGGGCTTTTATGAGAAGATGCTGCAATAATTCTATTCCTGTAGGAAAGGAATAGGTATTCCTCTCATTTTTAAAAGGAATACCTATTCCTCTTCGTAAGGGAATAAGTATTCCTATGTGAATAACTATTCCTATGAATAGGCTCTTACCAAATAAAGGAATGATTATTCCATAGGAATAGTCATTCCATTCCAGGACCTATTCCGCAAACCAAACGGAGCCTTAATGTTTTTGGCGTTACAAATATACGAAGACAATATCAACTTAACAACCTTCAAATAGACAACAACCTTATGAGTAAAGTTCAAGTAATAGCGAAGCCTATAGTAAAGGTTTATTCCTAAGGTTTGAAGGCCCAAACAAGTTTGGGGTCATAGTTGTTGGTGTAGTTTTTGTGTTCCCTGGGAGAATAGGCTGCGTAGTCAGACAACCACAATAGAGACATGGAGGGATCGAGTCTTCAACTAGGTACAAGCGTCGTGTCATTGTGAAGGAAAGAAAATGTCAGAAGGTTTTTGGCCTTAGCCGAAAACACTCCGATGCTTAAGTCAATCATATATTTTGGAGTGTGAGTATGTTTTGAAAGCGTGAGAGAAAATTGAAAGAAAGCTTGAATCAAGGAAAAATGGTTACAAAAAATAATTTTGCGAGAGCATTTGTGTCTCTTGGTCTTGATCTCTACTATG
>FXXK01001091.1:70975-81517 GCA_900184695.1 Betula pendula
TTAGGGGATAGGAGTGAATAGATAGATAGGTAGTAAGGATGAAATCTGATTGATGATGATTCAGGTTGAACAATTTGCAAAGATAGTATAGAAGTGTGGTTGCAAACATTGATTCTAATAGTGGAGTGTTTGACAAAAGACAATTACATGACTTGGAGTGTTCGGGGTTAAAAGCATACTCTCGATCGCAACTGGGTTCCAAAGGGATCTCTGGGAAGTAGTTTGAGCAAACCACCGAACTCCCTACGAAGATGGATGAATTGAAAGCTGGCTTCTGAAGGGGCAATGGGAGGCGAGAAAGGAATTCCCATGGCTTAAATGTGGGATCCGAGGTTTTCATGGCCGGGCCGGAACCGCATTGCCTGTGATTAGGCTATTACGTCACGGATCGAACTTAGTTAGAATACAACGCAATTTGCATCTCGTTCATCAATATTGGATGGTGTGTCAATGAATAGCTTAATTATAGTTCAAATCATTGGGGGTCTTACTGACAGTTTTCTCTATCTCATCCAATGATGTGTTTATAATCCTATAAAACATAACCTTTTTTGATACATCTCTAACCTCCTTGTTTGTACTTAGGCCATTGAAATCATAATAGTACATACGGTGGTCACAATAGCATCTAATAATTAAAGGATTATAATGCCCAATAGAAGTTATAACTCATATAGATAGAGATAGCGTTCTAGATGTTTACCACTTTTTACAAGTTCTAACGAAGATAATTATGTGGAGTGGAGGCTTCGGGTTAAAACAACTCCTTTCGATGGCCCCATGATGTTCTTTTGGGGACCATAACTTGAAAGGGGAACCCACTAGGAACTCGAAGGCAAGAGACATGATGAAGCTGCTTTTAAGGTTGGGGTAAGAGGAATTACTAAATGGCCATCTAACAACAACATATATGGACTAAACTACGCTTGAAACTCTACTTATGTAAATCAAAAGGTTCCAACGACAAGGCTCATGTGACCGGCCACAAGCATTTCTGTGAGATCTTTAAGTATTGAGTAGATTCAGAGGTAACGTGCCCCTCAGGCAACTCGCTTGGGACAATCGGATCAATATATTGGGGAGCCAGCAATTCCTAAGACTAAATAATAATACCAGAGGATTAATCAAGCGCATTGTCATAAAGATGTATAGCCTTCTAATCTATAGACAGCAAGCTAGGACGGATTGGTTGAGGAATTTATACATACAAAAGTTGGGCGCTAGGGTGGGACTCAGACTACGAATCCTATCACCAAGGAGACCTCGCGTTGCATTACTTGTACTCAGATGATCCGCAATGCGTGCCAACAAGCTCGCCAATACAAGTAGTTGTTCTCCTTAACTCTTTGAGTAATACTCCTCTCAGGAGTCGAGGGAGAGCTCAGCAAGCTGTGTTCCATCTGAATAAGTGAAGGAATGAGCTAAAAATTGTCTGTTTAACTTATCTATATCAATCTAGTGCTACCGATATTTACTCCATAAACACTTTGTTCATTCCATTCTAGAAATTGTGGCCCTAATTAAAATTATGTACTGTCTAAAACATTATTAGGGACAAGACTTAGAAACGAAGAGCTGACTTGAGTGAACGAATGTTTATGTTCCGAATAATGCAGCCTATGGTGACCTGTGGGCGTTGCTACTAAATTTGATCATATGTTGAAGATCTAATAGAACTTTTTTCTTGTGTTGATCGTTTCGTTCATTAAGCTTCTTCAAGTCCATTTGGTGTGATGTGTTTAAATCTCTATAGAATTTCTATAAAAGCGATTCCTTGCTGTTCTTGGAATGTGTTTTTGATTCAACCTTTTGAAAATCATCCACAAAGGCATGAAGAGTTATTCAATAGCTCTCTATTAGAACCATATTTCTACAATGCAGTAATGGTTAGGACCACAATAATGTTATTTATTAACTATTTTGAATTATTGGACAACTATATGTTAGAACACTAAATTGGGACGAAACATTGATGTTTAAGTAATTACTAACTTGTTGTTTCTCTTATCACTAGAATAAATGTCAATATGCTTAATGTTTTTTCTTTGAAGAGTAGATGCGTTACAAGTCTCTCAATGCCCTTTTTGTTTTTTCCGCTAGCGTTGTGTACTAAGGTTTTATATAATTCATGATACTCAAGCAGAACGTTTTCACCGTTAGGTAAAAGGTAACCATAGCTACCTGCGACCTAATATACGACTGTTGAAATTGGGAAGAACGCTTAAGGAATATATTGCGTTCAACTAAACCAGACCAGAAAACCTTCACGTGGAATATCCCAGTTTAGGGAGCTGTCATATCCGAATTCGACGTAGCTGCTAGCAGTGATGAACAGTTGGTGACTGCCTAAAATAGATTCAAAAAGAGAGGGAAGCAAGCAACTTTGGAGGACAAAGAGTTGTGTTTTGGGAATATTGGGTGTGCTAAAAATTAAACACATATTAGCGCATTGGAAAATAAAGTAGTATGGACGTCGTACTTCAGGATTCTACTCTGATAGCCGCGAAAGAACGACATATATAATCATACTCAATCCAGCTATAACAAGCAACCATAGAGTTCACTATACTATTGCCTACTAGGGCCAACCTTGGTATATGAGCGAAGATATCCTATCTCATAGAGTAACGATTTTCAGAATCCTCGATCTTCTCACCAATGACTAGAAATAAACCAAAAGAGTGTGGCTCATTTTTAGCCTCTTATCAAGATTTTAACTTATGCGTGCTCCGTCAACTAACACTCATTCAAGGCAGTGCTTTCAATTCCTTTAGCATGGCTAAAAGAATCCTGTTGTTGGAGCTGCTTATTATATGACTAAGCTATAACTTCCTCTATTTAATATTAAATATATGAAAGGAGCATAGAAGAAAAAAGATGAGAGGAGAATCATGAGAGGACTACCACCATAATGGAACGAGCTTGGACGCTAGGCGTCTTGAGAAAGGCCTAGAATTCCCATCACAATTCTCTAGGGTTTTCCCTAGCAGTAGTTCGTAGGCAAAGGCAAGGGGAATAAAGTCTCCTACGCTATGCGTCACTTATTGGTAATGGTCGGGCCTGGGCTCTCATTCACCCCCGTACACTAAGCCCAACCTCCTGCTTTTCTTCCTTTATATTGGTTTCTTTGCAATACTCTTTAACAAATGGCTTATATTTATTTATTTTTTATTTTAAAACAATCCTGCATTATTTAATTTAATAAAGCCTATGATTTAATAAAATATAATATTTATATAGGCTTTTTATTGTCTCAATTTTTCTATAAATAGCTTGATTAGGGCTATAATAGAAAATATTTTAGTCCAAATTAGTATCTCCTAACTATCCAATTTATATTTAATTTAATTTATGCCACTTACTATAATTTATAAGGGTTGGATGATGTAACTTGCACTCATTGAAAATATTCTTGATTAAATCATACAAAGTTCCCTCTTTGACATTTGACTTTAAAACAAGTATATATGAATGTCTATCTATATACAAGTTCGATAGCTCTGTATAGACTGAATACCCCGGGTTTTGAGATCGTCCACTAATAATGTGATGTCCACTCGTATAAGTCATTAATCCTTTGTACCAGTATTATCTATTAATCTTATATTCTCTCGATCGCTCCTTTGTGAGTGTAACAGGTACCATGCTAGGTATTTGAGTATCCTCGTGGAGTTAATACCATACTCAAAATGCTTTTCGATCCAAGATTTTAGTAGAAGAACACTGAATATCCCAGATCGCTATTCCAATTTGGAGCAGAGAGCTTTTTGATGAGGGCCATTCTTAGCATAAAAAGGATTTCGGATTCCCCATTGAGAAAAACTCTGCTTCTTGTCTATAAATGTTGATCAACCAGTGAAACTCACAAATGACCATAGTTTTACCTCAAACAGCTTAATCGGCTTTCAGTCTAACAATCAGGTGTCAAAGTAGAAGCGATTATAACGATCACATAGAAGTTTAGGCTTTTCTTCGGCTCATGGTTTTATGGACCAGTATATATGACATAAAGTAGTACTGCGAGAGTATGATCATTTTCTACAAACAGTATTTTATCAGGAAAAAAGAAAATCTCGTTTGTTCAGTGTATAATTTAGGCTACCCTAACTCAGGGGAACATATCACATAACCTGAAGTATATACGATTTCGTCTATGATATACAGGTAAAATCTTCACAATTGATGTGGTAACAGTACTTACTTGATGGAATGTACCAGTTTCAATCATGACTGCGACAGAGGTAAACAACATTTATCCTTTATTTATGTATCTAAAGCAATGTGGTTTTGCTTGTCATATTAACGCATTTTCTGAGTGAAAATATAATTTACAGTACTGTTATTGAATGAGTTATATTTTTCTCTTACACTTTGATCCCTAAAGCTTAATGCCTTCAAATCTTTATAGGCAAAACTACCACTGCTAATTCTAAATCATGAGTATTTAGGGTATTTCTTTTGTGATTCTTTAAATGTTTTAGAGGCACTCAAGCGACTCACTTTCCTCACCATGACATATTACTTAATTTGTTGCATAAGCACACACCCCAATCCCTTACTGCAGAAGCATATACTATATTCTTTCAGTTCCTGCAAATTCCTTCTCTATCTGATGGATGAGCAAATGACTGGTGGTTTAGTCACATAAGGGTCTCCTCTTTAAGTTCTTGAAAGTGCTCACACTCGTCACTCCAGACATTAACGAGTGTTTCTTTCTTGTCAGTGCTATCAATAGGTATTTGATGGTGGGGTGAGATTACTTGCAACGAATCTCTGATAATTATCCAGTCAATGTCATTTTTTGAAAAAATTCAATTAGTTCAAAATCGATTCCTTATTGGGTTTTTATATGCCAATGGGAATAGTACTAAACTATCCAACCAAATTTAGACGGTACATGAATTTTTCCAATTCAACCATCAATTAGTGTGACGTGATAATTACTATGTAAAAATCCAGACTCAACCCTTTTTGATGATATATATATATACTATACAAACAAAACACACCACCCGACGAAAGATATGAATTGTCAAATTATTTTGCTTTCTATAATAATTTCCTTCCCAGTTTCCTATGTTGTTAAAGAATTTTAGTGGTGATATGCTTTTGGTTGGATCTTTTTGTTGGTACTAATTCTACCGACCTTTATATGTTGAGTTAGTTCTAAAATTTAAAATCGAAAGTAAAGAACATATGATATATAGTTGCCATGTTGATGTGAGAATGGCTTCATTGCACTATCATTCGATGAAAACGAGAAAAAACTTTGCAGGCAGAGGCGAAAATGGGAACGTTGACTATGTTCAGTATGAGGCCTTAAAAGAGTCTGTGCAAAGTGGTGATTGGAACGCTGCAGAGGATTTCCTTAAGCGCCATCCGGGTGCAGCGGGTGTAAAAATCACATTTTTGGGCCAGACGGCTCTTAACGTTGCTGCTCATGCTGGGCATGAGCATATAGTGGAGAAGTTAGTGGACGTAATGTCTGAGGAACACTTGGCAATACCAGATCAATTTGGTAGCACAACTCTGGTTGTTGCAATTAATGCTGGAAACTACAGGATGGCAGCGTGCATGCTTAGAAAGAACAACAACTTGCTCAGCATTAAAGATTCGATTCAACAAATTCCAGTTAATCAGGCTATTGTAAGGGGGGATATAGAATTCGCTCGATATCTCTATTCTCTCACCCTGCTGGAAGATCTAACACCAGAAAAAGGCAAAGATGGAGCTACACTTTGTACCCAGGCTATATATAACCAAAGTTTAGGTAAGAATCAACTCTTCGTACATTTAATTTTTATACGAATGATATGATGAGTCTCACTGATTGTCTACTTTTTCTCACTTTCTAATATCCAATCGTTGTATACATTGGTGACTGTTTTCAAGTTCTTCTTGCCTAATTATTGCAAACTATCAGTTTCCCTCAACATACCAATTATAACAGATATATGCTCTCTCCACATTCATCATAAAAGTGGGCATATGAAGTACAATTCTATACTGTATTATAGCACAAGGGAATCTCATTTTCATAAACTTATGATGATTATTCGAAGTAAAACATGTACCAATAACATTACAGCAGTGGGGCACTATATATCCATGAACACTAAGAAAACCACACGACGAAGAATAAATGAATGAATATGCTATATGCATATAATATTTCTTATCTGCAATTTTATGATGTCAAATCAGTTTCAGTCGTTTCCTTCCAAGTTTCGCTATTAGTTGATCTTGATGGAAATGACGATTTTCATACTAAGGTAGGTGATATCTTTTTGTTGGTACTAATTCTAACGACCTTTATAATGTTGAGGTAAATTCTAAAATTTACAAATCGCAACAGGTAAAGAGACATAGTGGATATATACGTCTGTCATGGTTTGATCGTGCAGAATGGCTTCATTGCACTATCATGCCCCAACCTATTCCGAGCTGAGACAGATTATGTAGAGAAAATAATCTTGTGCTAGGTAGCGGCAAAATAGTAGAGGAAATTTCCGGCTTGAACTTCATTGTTGCAGTATAAGGCCTGCTAAAAGTATGGGAATTCTGCTGTCTATACTGATAGACATGTAGGAAGCTAGAGAGAGAGAGTTGCTTTCTTCTTATAGTCTCCACGCGATAGGCGCGGGTAGCAAGCGAGGGCAAAATGAATCCACGAACTCTTCGGGCTGCAGATTGGCAAATCTTATTGTGAGCTCCTTGTTTGTGCTCTACACAATAATAGCAACAATGGTTGTGAGGACATGAGCAGGTAAGTAAGGGGTGGTGAGAGACGATTGGTTGGTTATAGTGTTGAATCATGATGTTTGGGGAGAGAAGAGAGAGACAATAGTGGCTTAGGCAGGAGTCACTCTGAGGCAGACAATATTTAACCAAAAGGAATATGGGTCGCGATATAAACGGGGTTACAAGCTTCTGGACTAGCCATAGTGCAATCAATGCTAGAAATTCTAGCAATGGTAGTAAAGCATGCTAGTCAAGAGGCTTATTGTGATCTCTGACACATAAGTGAAACATAACTGAAGTACAATAGACTGTCCGTACTTAGTTGGTGATTACAAAAAAGGTTTCTCTAATACAGTCGCGGGTTTATAGGATATACGTCAATATGCCTGTTTACAGTCAGAGCGACTATTTGAGAATAGTGGGGAATATAATTATGACAACAGTTGTAGCTAAAAAACTCTAAGAGAATAGTCATGAGATCATGCGAGATATTGTCTTCTCGGAGATATACCTCTGCGCAACACCGGCACCATGCTGAGCATATAATCTCTACGACGTCATGTAAATTAAGGAGCTGGATGAATAGTATCTCGCGAAGCTCTACATCTCTCTTTTCTCTCTGTCTATCTGTACGGTGCTATTAGATATTACTAGAATTCAGCCCAATGCCAACTCCATGATACCGTAACGTTTGACCCGATCCCTTTTTCAATGATTACATGAAATAGGGTGGAGGATATATCCTGGAAATATTTAAATTTGATAAGGTAATCTTTATGAAATTTGAAATCCAAAATATTTATTCAAACCCTGCAAGATGGTCGATTAACAAAATCTTTTAAATTGGTTATTGGGAAAAATAAGCTGTTCGTTTGATAGACAAATCATATATTCTAAAAAAAGAAAAAAAAAAAAAAAAAAAAATCCAGAAAGAATACATTAACCTCAATTAATAAAACATCAAGATTGTCAATTAACATGGGTTTAATTTATTGCACAAAATTTTAAAAAATATGAAAATTATATACGCATATGTGGAATTACATTATATTATATTAACTTTGCAAAGTTTGGTTGGTTCCTTTAAATAATCAAGTCCATACGATTGGAATATCTATGACCAGTCTGCAAATGAAAACCAAAATTGGCCTCTCCATTGAGACGAGATCCTCTATAGGAAAGTCCTGTTTAACTTACATTCTTAGACCAAATCAATGCTTGCATACGTGAAAAATTTAATGAGTCCAATTACATTGCATCTGCACTTTTGTTTTATCAGGTGGCCAAGCATAGAAAACTAGATTCAAATAAAGCTTCCTTGTTGTGGGGCACGTTAAAGCCGGAGCGGCACCAGAACAAACCACCGCGAGCCCCGCCACCCAGGGGAAAAATAGACCAATTCTTCGCCTAAGTCAAACAATCCATCATTCGTACTTTCTGATAATTTGAAAGTTTCGCAATATAATTAATTTCCTTTTTGTTCAATGTTTGCTCTATGCTGGGACAATGCAACAGATATTGCATTACATTTAATACGAGCGTTGTCCGCATTTGCTCTTGCTTTAGACAAAGATAATTTGCAAGCCCTTTGTACGCACTGGCTTCTATGCCGTACGCATTCCGGAGTGGAGATTGGCCCGTGTTTTGGAAACGATGGATCTTACTGCTTTAGTAGCCATCGTATTCTCTTCGTTGCCTTCTCATTAATTTTTTTTTTTTCCTGATTATGCACACACCTGCGTTGGGATATAATTTCTATAAAGATTATATATAACCTCATCCCAATAATGGGGGTTGCCCAATCAAAACCTTCTTCTTTTACTTTTTCAAAAAAGGAGGTAAGCTACCCTAATACTCTAGAAAGTGATTCCTAGAGAATGAATTGAATAGATTCCAATCAATTGAATAGAATCATACACGCGTTAAAAAAATAATCTAATAATTCAAGACAATCTAAACCCTAAACCATAATTTCAACAATCCTAATAATTTCATATTTTCTTACGTACAAAAGAAAGTGATACCAAATCTACACACACACAACACACATAAAAACATAATTAATTTTTTATTATTACTCCTTTTAACTTTTCTAGAAAAGATTTAAAAAAAACAAACAAAAAAATTATGGTGATTTTATAACTGATTTAAATGGATTGATTTTTATAGTACCTATACAAACAGATTATATAAACTTCTTTGTAAATTGACGAAGGCAGTACTCTAGTGATTTTATTGTTTTAAACCCAATTGTTCTTTAACTTCTATATAGTTTTATTAATATATAATTATCTATGTTGTATATAATTATTCTATTTATAGTCTAAATATACTCTCTTCATAAAAAAAAAATACAAAAATATAAACCAAAAGTGGTTGTCCTTATATTGTTTATTTTCATTGTGCTTATATTTATACATGTAATAAAATACATCCAAAAAGTTTAAGAAAACCAACCTAATTTTTTTTTAATATATATTAATTGCTTAATTAGTCGACAGAAGAAAAAAGTGCACCTTAATTACCCAATTAGCATATATATCTTTAAAGCATAAACAAATGAAAAACTTGGTGCTTTTCACATGAGTTAGTGTATCAGCTGGCCGAATAAATTTTCATTTTTTTTTTTTTTTTTTTTTTAACTACACTTAATAGAACATATACGCGAACCAACACCCCTGTTTTATAATATTAAATGACGAAAATCTTGGCGTATTGTATCGGATATGTCGACCCAAATAGAGATAGTGTGAATGCCCACTCCATGCTATTTTAAATACATATTTGAACAACCTTTTAATTTAAACATAAAATAGAAAAATGACTTAATCATAGATATTTTAGAGAAAGAAAAAAAATTATAAAATCCATGGACTAAACTAAAAAACTAAGGAGGAAACTAACTTAACCGTCCGAACTACCAAACAATTTGTATTAAAAAGTTGTAATGTGAAGTTTTTAATTTGTACCCCTTTCAGTTACCCACATTAGAAATTTTGTTAATCCTAGAGGAGAAAAAAGACCAAAATTACCCCTTCATAAAATAAAATATTAAGCAATTTTTGTTTTAAAATATATATAAAAGAAATAGTGAAAAATGGCTGCGGGTCGTCCTTTTTCATACATATTATTTTCACTTTTTTTGCTTTCCTGAATTTTTTTGTTATAACGTTTCTTAATTATTTTGGTTTTTTTTTTTATTATGTACGGTATAGTTATATTTTTATAAATTTTATGGGGTATAACAGACCATGTACATGTTAAATGTGTAAGTAATAAAAAAAATTTAAATAAGGGTAACTAAAGGAATTAATAGAAGGTTTTTTTTTTTCTATCAAAAAGGCTTAACTAGATTAAAATCTACATTGCAACTTTTAAAAGTTCGAAAAAAATTTGCAAATTGAATTGGTAGTCTCCGATGGATCGTACAAGTATTGTTACTACCAATCTCTTTTCTCTTATTGCTTCTCATTATTATTATTATTTTGTGGTTATGGCATACACACATACGTTGGATAATAACATCCATCCAATATATGAATTGCCACATCATATCTTCTTTTTTTCTTTTCAAAATCAGGAGTAAGCTACCTAATACTTTAGCAAGTGGGTTCCTATGGCTATCAATTGAAATATGACATAGATTGCTTAAAAAAAAAATTACAAATAACGTACCTCCAAACTATAAATCAAACTCTAATAAATTCATAAACGATAGCAAAAGAAAGTGATACCCAATCCAACCAAACACACCATAAAAACATAAATTATTTGTATTTCGTTTTTTCTAGTAAGATAAAA
>FXXK01001093.1:0-16159 GCA_900184695.1 Betula pendula
CCTTTTATGTTTCAAGCCTCGCAATCAATTTCATCATGCAACCTCTTGATTTGTGATGGTCTTAGGGCATGTTTGTTAATGTATTGAAAGTGTTTTTTGTTTTTTGTTTGTAAAAGTATTATGATATGATATAAAGGTGAAAACAGTTTGGAGTGTGTTGTGTTCTAGATTGTTTCTTAATATTTTTGTTTTGAGAACAAATTACAACAGATAGAAGAAGAGAATTTTAACAAATGAAACAAATGTTTCATAATATCTTTGTTGTGCAAAGTTTTTAGTTCCTTAAAGGACAAAGAAAGATCAGTGATTGGTGATCATTCTTTTGCGCATGTGTTTTTAGTCCAGCTTTTCTTTCAATTTCTATTTTTTCAGCAATGGTTTCAAGAAACTTTTACCATTTTCCTTGTCAATCTACTGTTGTGTAGTGCATTAAAGAAAGGACAGAGTTTTCCTTCAAACTAGGTTGGAAGAACTTCTTTCAACCTCATCTATAAAAATGTCATGTGTCCTTTTGCATGTGAGAAGCACATGCATTTTTTAATTGCAATGACAAAATTGAAAAAAAAGTTTATAAAAAATACGTGTGCTTATTCCAACTTTGTCTTTACAATGAAAAAAATGCTGTGGCTTTCTCACTTGCAAGGACAACATGGCATTTTAAATAGATGAGATTGAAGGAAGTTCCTCAACCTTAGTTTGGAAAAAAAAAACTTGTCCTTAAATAAATGAAGTAAACAAAAGCAAACAAAATCAGTGCTAAAAATTTCGCCCAAATAATGCTCGGCCCAATTAGTATCTCAGTGGGATTAAAATTGGAAAAAAATTTATAAAAAAATTAATATGCTTATTTCTAAACTTTTGTCCTTTAAATTAAAAAATACCATGTGCTTCCTCACGCAAAAGGACACATGCATTTTTATAGATTGAGTTGAAGGAAGTTCTTCTAACCTAGTTTGGAGAAAAACTATGTCCTTAAAGAAATGAAAAGTAAAACAGGCAAACAAACCAGTTGCTAAATTCGCCAGATCAGTGCTCGCCCAAATTAGTTAAAACCAGTGATTATTATGTTGGTTGTGTTGGAATTTCAGCATTTCTCTCTTAGGACTTTAGATCCCATTACAAAATAAGGATAGTTTCATGTGATAGTGTTGTTCGGGTCCATAACTTGCTCGGCTTTGCCCAAAACGGATTTGGGGGCGGGAGCAGTCCTCTCCACTTGAATGGCCCCGTCTTTCATCCTAATACTAATTTAGGGCGCAAAAAAAAATTTGTTAAGGATTTAAGAGGAACCTGGAGATGCGTAGAAATTTGAATGTTTGTTGTTTTAAAATATAATAGAGTTTTAGCGTGAAACAATCTAAGAGGCCTCCCTAATCATAGGATTTGGATCGGGTGAATTAGTTGTCTGTATTGTGTGTTACTGCTCAGGGTAGGTGTGGGCAGTTCAAGCAAGGTGGCAGGTAAGCTGGTTGAGTATGTGTGGGTTCATTTCCTTCTCAAACTATTTGTCTATATTGCATGCAATACGAACAGTTAATTGTACCCGATCATGACCCTTAATAATATAACCCATCATTGGTCATGTCATGTCAGTTTAATATAAAGTACACATATTTAAGCAACGGGAATTTTATTTTTAGTTTCTCTTCTCTTTTCGGCTAAGATAAAATTGGTATGATTAACAATTTTGTAACGCAAACATTCCTTTTATGGGTATGCTAGTCACCGACGATTTACATGAAAATATGGGGACCTCCAGTAGATAGTGTGTTTTTTCAAATTAGGTTGGATGAAGTTTCTCTAACGCAGTTTATAAAATTATTGTGTCATTTAGCATGTGAAAAATACGTTTTTTTTTTTTTTAATTGCATGTGAGAAATACATGTTTTTTTGATGAGTAATGTTATATACAACATTTTTTTCCCACAATGTTGATGTGATTGTTCGAACCAACCATTAACTTTTTTTTTTTAAAAAAAAAAAAATAGTGACTGATTAAAAGGGTTGGTTGGGACTGCTATGGTAGCATTGTAAGATCAAAATGTGATTTTTAACATTACTTTTTTTTAAGAGAATTTTCTCTCAACTCTTTTAATGTTATTAAAAAAAACACGTGTTTCTTACATACAAAACTCTGTCCAATTCGAGCTAGAAAATTATTTTCTCATAACTATAAGAATGATTATTTTAAGGCTAATCAATTACATTTTCTTCTATTTCTAATAAAAATTATTTATTTTTTTAATAAAATAATAATTTTGTGTACAAAAACATAACCTAAAGCTATAAACAAAATGTTCAAAGAAGAGAACAATAAAACCTATGTTTTAATGAATCGTTTTAATGCAACCCATATGAAATTCTATTCTTTCTGGTCAGTAGCAAACTTCGGTTAATTGATTGTCAACACCATAATAAGAATTGGATAGGAATTGGAGAGAGTTTTTCTCGGAATTAAGTTGGCAGAAGTTCTTCCACCGGCTCCTTTTTGAGGTCCTCCAAGGCGCTTGCTAAGGATTTGACCTTTATACCAACCGACTCATTATTATTATTATTATTATTTTACTACATTTACTTCCTTGATCCTTCGAACCAATATCATATTACTTACCAAAAAAGAAAAACTAATATCATATTTGCAAATCTCCTAAATATTTCAATTTTTGCAATGTGCCGTAATGACTCCTTTTGCGATCCAAAATAACAAAAATATTCTACATAAGATGAAAAAAAAAATTAAAAAAAAAAAGACAAACAAGTATTTTTGTCATTTTGGGCTTAGAATGAGATATTACAACCCCAATGGTAGATTAGGAGGATATTGCAAAAATTGAAACATTGAGAGACGTTGCAAAAATAGTGATAATTAGAGGAGGTAAATATAGTTTCCCTTTTTCTTTTCTTTTCTTTTTTTTTTCGCAAATTCATATGGACATAATTTTCCTCTAAAATGAATTTAAGAAAGTTCTTTAAACCCAATTTAGAAATGACAGAGTCTCCAAACAGGGTTAGAGGAATTTCTTTCAACTTAGTCTATAAAAATGATATGTGTCTTTTTTTTAATAGCATGTCAGATGCACATGTTGTTTTAGGGTGCATTTGGGATTGCGATTTCGTAGACAATAAATGCGATTTTAAACCAAATCGCAAAAATTAGATTGTTTGAAAATTGCGTTTTTAAAAAATTGCGATTTGAAAATACAAAAAATCTGTGTTTTCAAATCACAGGTAAGGGGGTACTTTTTTGAAAACACAAAATTTTAAAAGCTAAACAGCAATTTTAAAGGTCAAACTACAATTTTGTCAAACACTTAACTGCACTGTAAAAAATCACATTTTCAAATCGTTATTTTTAAAATCGCATTTTTTGAAATCACAATTTCAAATGGACATTTAATAAAAGTTTTTTCAACTTTGTCTCTACTATTAAAAAAACATTAGTATTTTACATATTAAACGGACATATGTCATATTTTTAGATTATGTTGAAGGAAATTTCTCCAACCTATTTTGGAGAAAAACTCTATCCAACTCAAAGAATATTAAATGTATACTTTAATACCAATTCTATTTTATTCCTTTCTTAATAAATTTTTTTTTCTAATAAAATAATAATTCCAGGTTCTAAACGTATCTTATTTAAAGAAAACAAATTGTAAATAAAAACACTTTTTTTTTTTGTAAATTAAATAAAAACTTTTGGATCAACGTCTTCTAGAATTTTTTTAAAAATTTTCTATTATATAAAATTTTAATGATGTATTTAAAATTAAATTATTTAAGTTTATCACATTTTAAAATTAATAAATACTATTCAAAGCTTTTTTATTTGCTGGCCATTACATCCATGGAGAATATCGCAGAAAAAAAAAAAAAAAAAGGGCACCCAGATTATTTGTCGGTCAGACAGAACATTATCGAGGTTTTTTTCCTGAAGCGGCGAACGTTTTGTTCGAACGACGAACACAAAACCTCTAAAAAACAGGAAAAATGGAAGATGAGCCGAAGAGCACCAAAGTGGAAGCAAATTGCTAAAATATCCATCTCGGGGAAAAAAAATAACGGCCCGAGCTCGATTTTCGGGTTTCAATGCAAGAAAAGCCAAACCCAAGAAATTATTTCCTCCTTTTGGTTCAAACAACACCCTATAGAATTCTCTGAAATCCTATTTTGCATTCGTGACTCACAGCCTGTAATACTTAGACTAAGGGAAATCGAAGATGGCGACCGAGAATACCCAAATCTACCATGAGAGGCAAAGGTTACAGTTCTGCCTTTTACATTCCCTCAATAATCTCTTTCAGGTACCTTTTCCAAACCCATCTTTCTCTTTTTCTCTGCCCTTTACTTTTTCCAAAGCTTTTGTCTGGTCAGTGAGAAAATTCTTTAGCAAAAGAATGAAACGCTTATTTGGAACCCGAGAAATTTGATTCTGGTTCATTTAAGACAAGGGTTTTTATTTATAGGATTGAATTTATTCATTATTTTTTTATTTCCCTCTGTTTTCTCAGCAATCAAGCGTAATTCACAATTTTTTCTTTTTTTGGATGAATGATTAAGCATTTCATATCAACAAAAACCAACCTTAACAAATCTCTCTTCAGCAATCAATCTAAAGAAAACTGACACTATACAAAATCAACCCCAAGCTATACCAACCCAACAAAAACTAAACCAGTATTTTAGTATCTATACCCCACTTGCAACAAATATCCCTATTCCCAGCAGTACAACGAAATTTTCCTACAAAGATAACACGCACTTTCATGTTCTTTGTGTTTTTTTTTTTTTTGTCAAAAAAGATTATTGCTTTAACATATTTGTTTAATTTGATCTTCTAATGGGTTTGTTATTAATGTAAAAAAATTACGCCATAAAACAGCAAAAGGACGCATTTACTCGAGCTAGCTTGGATGAAATTTCTGAGAAACTTGTTCTTGATGATCCAAACAAGGAGACCTGGACACCGTTTTCTGTGCTCTTTAAGCCTCATCATAATGCAATGACAGGAAACTATGACATAAATGTTCTAATTGCGGCTTTAGAAGGGAAAGGACTTAATGTAGTTTGGCATGATCGGCGTAATGGAGCATCTTTGATAAATCTCGATGCCTCCGATGATACTTTGATGGGTATTGTGCTTAATATGTCGGTTAGAAAGTTTGGTGGGCTTTGGAAAAGTAGGCATTGGGTAACATTGAAAAAGATTGATGGGGTTTGGCATAATTTGGATAGTGATCTTCTTGCTCCTGAGACTTTTAGAGATACTGACGAAGTTAGGGCATTCTTGGATTACATCATTGATCATGGTGGAGAGGTTTTGCTTGTCATGAATGGTAAGCAGTGAGCTTTGTTTGTTTGGAGTACAAAAGAAGAGGCAGTTTGTAGACGAATTCAGTTTCATTTCTGCATCTTTGTCAAAGCTTGGAATTCTTGAGGTATTATGGGAAATCTGTTCGTGAGGGATTTATTGTTAGCAAGTTTTGTAATAGAAGCTATCAGGATGGTCTAGCAGGTGATGATTTGTTGTTTCTTCATTGAATTGTTTTGTTCCTGAAGGGGTTCTGAATTGGATCAAAATTCAGAAGTTGGTGGTAAATAAACATTTGGTGGAGCAGAAGTAGAACTCAGACATATTGTGCACGAGTCTCTGACCAATATCTAGATACAGAGTACATTTTTCTGGCTTAAAATCCAAATAATAGCATCCAGCGTGAATGAAAAGAGATGTCATACATGTTGGAAGTAGGTGATCATGGAAACTGATTTCAGGCAGTCAATTGTGACTGCTTACATATCAGATGTTCTGAGTGAAGATACATCTGGAAGCTGTAGATGGAAGGAATTTGATTGTGCTCCTTTCAAGCTTTGCTGGTTAGTTCAATGGTCTCTTAACCTGTCTTGTACTGTTTAATTCTTTATAGAACGAGTGATGCTGATAAAGAAACTAAATTAATAATGTTTAGTGTAGCGTTGATATTATATTTCCCTAAATGCTTCTTTTCATGTTTGAAGTGTTGATTAAAAAAAGGCCTTGAATGCATGTTATTATAACTTCTGTACATTAAACTCTTATCTCAAAAGTTATGTGACCTTCCTAAGCTTGAACTGGTGTTGGCTACTAATGTTGTGTGATATTTAGTCCCACATTGGGAAGATGATTAGCCCAAATAGGGGGGGTGAATTTTTTTTTTATTTTTTTATTATTATTATTTTTTTTATATGTAATGCAAATTCATTCAAAGGGTAAATGGTGGCAACGTTAGTATACATGAAGTATACACGGATAGCCCTTAAAGTGTAGGGGAAAAAAAAAGAACTAAACTCATAAAACTCATAAAAAAAAAATTAGAAACAAGCAAATTATTTTATACTATACTCTCCAAGGGATTGGAGCATTATCTTCTTCCTCTCTAACATCACAATCTCACGATCTTGAATCTTTAAAACTCCTTGCATTCTGCTCTCTAAATATCTCACATTAAACATATGGGTAGATTATAAAGGCACTCATAGGTACTAGTCTTACATTGGTTCTTTATTAGGTTATAAAGTGATATTAGGAAACTCCAAATTTTGGCTAATTATTTTGGAATGATAGCGCATATGTAATTAGCACTTTTCCTAAGGCGTTACATATTGCCTTATCTTGTTGATGGAAAACTTTGGTTTTGATTACAACATAATGGGTCTTCCGATGTGGTAAAGTAAATTGTATGCTTTGCCCCTTTCCAAGAAGGGAAACACCTTCGAGGAGCATCTAACTCAATCATGATATTTTGAATGCCAAGTAATCCCGATTTGATTTGAAATTTTTACCAACAACTTACTGGTAAAAGTTGCACCAACCTAATAAGCAAGACGTAATCAATGCTGAGTTCATAATTTTACCTACATTTTACCAACAATGTATGTATTCTGTCCATCTCTAGCAACTACAAGTATGTCTTTTTCTTTGGTTGGGGGCATAAGACCTATCAACATATGGTATTACGTATCTTTATCTTGTTTGACAATTCTTAATATCTTTTTCTTGTAAAAGGGAAAAAAAAAAATCATAATATCTTCAACCTAGATTAAACCTACTTCTACTCAAAAAAAATCTCATTCTTTATAGAGTTCGAGTTTGGGGACAGGAATTGGGTGCAATGAACTGCACTTATTACATCTGAGATGATAGGTGGACCCCACCTGCTAGGGCAGCTGCCTAGGTAGTCCTAACAGGTGTCCAAGCACCTGCCTGAACAAGTGAGGCCCTACCTCCCTTCTCACATGAGTTGCTTCTGAATTGACCTGGTTTTTACCGACAGATTTCTCGCAAAAATCATTTGTGTTTATTTGTTTGGAGCTTTTTCTAAGCTATAAGAAGCTGTAAAGTTTTCATATGGATCTTGTATATAATTACCAACAGATTAGCAAAAAGTTTATGAAAGATTAGAATTTCAAAAAGCAAATAGATGTAGACCCTTTACCCCACTTCCCCCGTCCACCTTTTCTATCTCTTAATGGACGGTGTGGATTCCTTTGGAAATTCTGATGGAGAATCAAAAGCACTTGGAAAGCAAGAAACATTGATTGGATGCTGCTTTGTTGTTTCTTCTTTTTTTTCAAAAAGACCTTTTTCGGGATTCCATTGTCCACGACCACATATTAATAGTAGGAGTCTTCCTTTTATTCCTTAATTTGATGGAAACATCTTGATGTTGTTGTCACTATATAACTGTAAGCAATTTATTACTATCTATTGATAGATAATATATTCTTTTAAGCTTTACGGGTGGTGCTTGGTGATGGAGGTGATGATCGATGAAAATTAATATTGAAATTGAGGACAAAAAGGTTGGCCATGTTTTTGTTCCACCTTAGAAAGAAGAATTAGCATGGATGGTTTACCATGTGAGGACTAGAAAATGGCTTGATCACCTAGATTTTAGAGAATGAAGTGACTGGTTATGTAGAGTATGATCTCTATGTGAAACCCACGAGAGGTCCGCAGGCGAAGCATGCTCGGAGGTTTCTAATGACAGTTAAACAGTGCGACATGTATATTCATCATGTTGTAAAATCACATGTATTATTATCTGTAGCAACTTCATGGACGTAGCCTTGGAGAATTTAAGTTGCACCACAAATATGTAGGACTGACAATTTTTTACAAGATTTGTGAACCAGACACAAACTCAAAACGAAATTAGTGGGTTAAAATCGAGGGATCTCACCCTTTTAATTAAATAGGGCGGAGTATAATTGACCTATATAGCCTTATGTCCGTGCTTCGATACGATCCAAACATAACATTCAAACACGAATGGCCACCCTTACAAACACACGCTTCTAGAAGACGGAGGCTAAGAATCTCAATGGTTTGCTTAAGCCTGCATTTTTCTGCTATTCTAGTTTAGCATAATAAATTAATAACAGATGATGGTAGCAGTACCTAATTGACCAAAACTATTCCTTTCCTTTCGTTTCCCTATTGGTATTTTTATTTGTTTGGTTGCACTCACTTTTCTATGCTTGCACTACATGCAATCAAAAAGATGTGCTCATAGTGTGCATCAGAAAGTATAGCAAGCAGATTTTTTTTCACTGCTCATACCCTCTTTTCTCACCGCCCCAATCGACCTTTTTGGGCATTTCCTTTTGGCCCTTTCCTATAATCTGTTCCACACACTTTTACCTAATACACCCACAACTTAATATATATCAGCAAAGCTCTCTACATTTTTTGCTATACCAACTGCAAAGCTCTCTCTCTCTGTCTCTGTCTCTCTCTCATGGACAAGACAACCTCTTACTCTTCTTACAAACAAAACTATAGTGAGAGTGCTTCGGGAACTCCGAGGTTTGCTAGAAATAATTGCAGATTCAAACTGCCTAGAGGGTCTGAATTACCCATTAGATTTCTTAAGCATCTTGCTGAGAAGGTAGCAAGAGCTCTGCATTTGGTGTCTATGAGGAGGAGACCCTCACCTAAGGATTCTTCATTAGGAAAATCAAATCCATTCGTAGCTCCTGTTGATTCTCATAGAACAGAAGCCATTGAGGATTGCATCGAGTTCATCAACTCTTCTTCTTCTACCTTTTCAAGATCAAATTCTGTAACAACCAACTCTTGATACTGTAAAATCTGTAATATTTTGTACAAGAATTTATGTTATGGAACTTCCTGTTCATATAAAATTTGCCTTCTTTCTAATAGCAATTTCCCTCTTTGTTGGCTTTAGAAAAAGCAGCAATCTCATATGGTGTTTGGTGCGAGCCGTTATAGACTTTTATGTTTCGTTAGAACACTTTTTCAAATCAAAAACAAAAAATACCCAAAAAGACATTACCAAAGGTATCCTTAATATGCTTTCATGGGGGCAATGGCTGAATATGCTCATCATATGGTGCTAAATATGTTTTTCCCAAATTCCTTCCACTATCCATGATTACAATCTGAATCTAGGATGTGGGCATCCCATTCAGAAAAAGAAAAAAAAGGTGTTTCTTCTATCATGATTTTTCTTTTTTAGAAAGTTTGTTGCTATCCTGATTTTTGCTATTCCAATTTAGTTAGATGCCCTGAAGGGACAACAGTAGAAATCATAACTTCGGATTGTCCCTCTGCATGTACCAAGATATCATAACCTCTTACTCTGTCCCTGATTGCTATCCAATTGGCAGAATTTAGGAATATGTTTATTAAGGTATTATGGGTGGCTTTTTTTTTTTTTTTCTTTTTTATTTGATTTGAAAAAGTGTTTTGATGTGTCATATAAATGTTTTTAGAAATATTTTGAGTTTCTATAGGCAAATTAGATTCAATGACTAATATTCTTCTACTTTTGTGATTAGTCTTAATTCCCATTTCATGCACAATAAATTAAAGACAATGCTACTTTTTACATTTATTTTATACCGTCTTATATAGCATATTTTAAATAATTTTTCATATTGATCACTTCAAAAATAATAAAAAGTAATTTAAAACACGTCAAGTAATCGTACACTTTACACCTATTATATCACACTCATTTTAGACCATCCACATGACAAGAGTTAAATAGAGGTAGAAATTTTTATTTTTTTAATTGGCTGTAACTTCAATCCATGCCACATGTGAATTGGGTGTGATAAAATAGGCGCGAAGAATAGATTTATTCAATGAATTAATAGTAATCCTTAGCTACAGAATATCAAGAAGTAGTAAACAGAACTTAAGCATTCCATAATCACCAAAGGTTTGAAAGCAAATTAGACATGAACATGTATGGTGGCGTACGTGAAATGCCAGAACATGACCCAAAAGAGAGTTATAATCAGTTCTTAGCAAAAAGCCCTCCAAAGCCACCCTTCTTCTTCTGCGGGGGGACCGCCACAGAATTCTTGCGCCCACTGGCGGAGCCACTGCCACTATCCTTCTCTTCCACCTTCTTGAGAATTGGGTCGGTCTCAAGCAGCTGATCCTCCTTCTGTAACCCTCCAATAATCCAGTCCAGCAGCCCTTTCTCCTCCTTGCCTCCACCGGCACCCTTTGCCGCCGTTGCCGCAAACACCACTCTCCCGGCTGCCGGAGCAAATGCCATTGTTAGAGAAGCCATGTTTTAGCTTTCTTTGTTATCTGTTTAGGCCAGTAGAAATGAATAGAATTGCAGAGGCAAACTATGGGCAGGGTATTTTATGATATATCCTCTCTGACTCTTCTCAAGTGAATATGAGCCGTTGGATGTGGTTTGGAAGGTGATGGAGAATTGAATGGAAGTGTTTGTAGCACGAGGTCTCCACAAGTGTCTTATCCTGATTTTCTCTATTTTTCTTGGTACGAATTTTACGAGGAAAATTATGTGAGATGAGGGCTCATCCTAAGCAGATATGGCTTTGAATAAAATACGTGGCACCACTGTGACCAATGCTCTCATGCAGTCGCTCATGGTGGGCTAAGGCTGGATTAGTTCAAACTTTACGTACGTGTTACCTGGGCCTAACTGGGCCTGAGCCCATCTAAATTGAAAGAGATGTACCCTCCTGATTAAGCACTCCAGCGGACCTGATCTCATCACATCTATTTTACATTGGCCGATGTAGTGTGGTTTAAGTAGCTTTTTATATCAATCAGTTAAAAAAATAGAAGAAAAATTACTAAAAACACGTCATGTTAATTAGTATGAAATTAGTGTTATAAATGAGTGTAACGAGATTGAATAACGCTACTCTTTACACTCATATATCATACTGGCTGATGTGATGTGTTTTAAATGACTTTATATGTTNAGTCATTTAAAAAAAAAAAAAGGACAAAAACAAAAAAAAATTACTTAAAACATATCACGTCATTCGATATAAAATAAGTAAAAAAAGTAGCTTTTCTAATAAATTTCAATCGTGTTATTTAGAACTAGGATTTCTATGTAGGGATAGTCCAAGTAGGAATGAAAAGGCAGATTTAATTTTGATAGGGGTGGAACCTATATATATAACTTAATTAAAAAATAATAATAATAATTGAGGCTCATTTTTTTTTTTTATCACCCTTTCACACCAGCTTTTTAAATATGGGCCAGGATAGCAGTCCAAGTTCTTGAAGGCTTGTGTTTATGGTTACCAAAAGCAGCAAGGTCGATCTCACCGACACCCATCGGGCCATCGGTGTATAAATAAAGTTTTTTGTTTTTTGTTTTTTATCTAAACTGGATTAGAATAATTTTTTTAACTAATCTATTAAATTGACATATTTTTAAAGTATGTGAGAATCACATGGTATATTAATCCTATTAAAAATGTAAGTAAAAATCACATGCTTTAACAATATAAATTAGTTTAATAGACTAAATTTAAAATTAAAAATAAAAAATAAAAAAATTCTTCAACCCAATTTTTTTTTTTTTTAAAAAAAAAACTTTATTCTTGGCATATTATGTCAGAATAACCTTATATCGGTTGCTTACATTCGATTAAGATATTTAGTGTCCATGTAGCATATATTTTTGTAAGGGCACCTTTTCCAATTAGGTGGCTCCATAATTAATGGTCGACACTAAAGTATAAATCTTATCGAATTCTTTTTTCTCTGTACTTGTTCTATTGGTAAACTATATATATGCTTTAAGTAGATTCTCTTCATCACATAGTTTTTTTTTATTTTTACAAGTATAATCATTTTNAGTCATTTAAGAAAAAAAAAGACAAAAAAAAAATTATTTAAAACATATTACGTCATTTGATATAAAATAAATGAGAAGAATAGCTTTTCTAATAAATTTTGTTTCTTATAAATTTCAATCGTGGTATTTAGAACTAGGATTTCTATGTAGGGATAGTCCAAGTAGGAATGAAAAGGCAGATTTTATTTTGATAGGGGTCGAACCTATATATATAACTTAATTAAAAAATAATAATAATAATAATTGAGGCTCATTTTTTTTTTTTTATCACCCTTTCACACCAGCTTTAAATATGGGCCAGGATAGCAGTCCAAGTTCTTGAAGGCTTGTGTTTATGGTTCCCAAAAGCAGCAAGGTCGATCTCACCGACACCCATCGGGCCATCGGTGTATAAATAAAGTTTTTTGTTTTTTGTTTTTTATCTAAACTGAATTAGAATAATTTTTTTCAACTTAATTTATTAAATTGACATATTTTTAAAGTATGTGAGAATCACATGGTATATTAATCCTATTAAAAATGTAAGTAAAAATCACATGCTTTAACAATATAAATTAGTTTAATAGACTAAATTTAAAATTAAAAAAAATTCTTCAACCCAATTTTTTTTTTTTTTTTTTTAAAAAAACTTTATTCTTGGCATATTATGTCAGAATAACCTTATATTGGTTGCTTACATTCGATTAAGATATTTAGTGTCCATGTAGCATATATTTTTGTAAGGGCACCTTTTCCAATTAGGTGGCTCCATAATTAATGGTCGACACTAAAGTATAAATCTTATCGAATTCTTTTTTTTCTGTACTTGTTCTATTGGTAAACTATATATGCTTTAAGTAGATTCTCTTCATCACATAGTTTTATATTTAGAAGTATAATCATTTTAAATGATGATTTGTCCTAAAAATTTAAGTCGATAAAAAATGATAAGCTTAATAATTTAAATTAACATTCTAACATTTTCCTCACATGTAAGTTTAAATTCTCTCTTAACATGTAAAATCCAACACGTGAAATATTTAACTAAAATAAAAAGTAAATTACGAAAATAATATTCAAACTTAGAATATTTGTTCTGATATATGGTTAAAAATGATGAACTTAATAATTTAAATTAACATTCTAACATTCTCCTTACATATAAGTTTAAACTCTCTCTTAACATGTAAGACTTAACACATTAAATATTTAACTAAAATAAAAATTAAATGACAAAAACAAGGTTGAAACTTATAATATTTGTTATGATATGATGTAGAAATATATGTTCAAATATTTATAGTGAAAAAGATAAGAGGAAAATTTGAGAGAGAAAGAGACTTAAAGGCACAGGCATTTTCCTTTGGCATCTATTTAAGTAATAAGCAGCTAGCTAGTAGAACCAAGGCATAGGCATTTGCTGCATTTTTCTTTTATGATTATTTTTTGTACATCTTTTTAGTCCATCGTTTTTTTTTTTTTTTTGCTTTTTTTTAGGCATAAATAAATAAAAATAAATAAAGGTCCATCACAACCTCTTTTTTTAGGCTAAAAAACAAAAACACAAAAAGGATTAAAGATGACCAAAAAAATATACAAGAAGCATTTATCTTTTTCTTTTCGGCCAGTACTAAGACCAAGGAATTAGCTCAATAGAGGTGGGCTTTGGTGATAATCAGTACAAAGAATCTTTTCTTTTAAAACGTGTTTAGGAACCAATTCCATTGTAATATACATGTGTTATAATATAAATGAAAAAGATTAATTTTTTTTTTTATCAAGTTGAGAACAGTGATGATTTAATATAATATTAGAATTCAAAACTTATGACTCAACAGTTTACCTCTCATTTCAATTTTAATATTATTTTATGTTTGGATTTCAAGAAAATTTGATCATACACATGAGAATGAGTATTAAAATATTAATTTAAATAATTAAGTATACTTCATTTTAATTAACTTAAATTTTTGGTATGAGGTTATTTAACAACAGGATTCGCTTTTGGTAAAAGATTTGCTAGAAGATATATATAATTTATAGGGATAATTTTACTTACTTTTTTGAATTGTCACCTATTTTACAATGTTCTTCAAAGTTTAAAATCTCTTAATTTTTTTTCTTTTCTTCCCTCCATTATACTAACGGAGAGGTGTTAAAATTCTCAAAATACTCAATTTTTTTAAAAAAAATCAAGAATTTAGGCGTTGGTTAGAATTTAACGAAATTTGCAAAATATTCATGCTTGAATCTTTGAAAATATATATATATTAAAAAGAATATCACTTCAAAAAATAAAAAAAGGTATTTTAAAAATTTTAAAATGAATTTAACGAAAAATCATAATGAGATTGTGAAATTGAAAAAAATTCAAAAATAAATTTTACAAATTTTATATAATTAATAATAAATAAAAACTGATATTAAAAGGAAAGGCATCAGTCTTGATATATATGGTTGGAGCCATGTGGCCTGAATTGGCCATACTCATACAGACTATGGTTGTGGTGGTTGCAGTAGACGTAGCAGTAAATTAGATGGACATGAATGAAAAGAAAAATAAAATAAAAGATGAAGAATAAATTTGGACATGAATGTATTCTTCTTTCAATGTGGTGTTTACGATCTAAATTAACCCTCTGCTAATTTATTTTTTGCATTGCAACAAGAGGATTCGATATTGGATATTCACCGATTTGCGCAAATGTGAGACGATTTTTATAAGATTGTGAGCCTCATCAGAAATCTCTTGTATTTGTTATTCGGACAATAAAGTTATTGAGGATCAGGGATCAAGATTCTCAATTATTAGATTGCTTGAATTTTGAACAATCAAAAAGAGGGGTGCGGGACCTTTTTTATATTTTTAATCAAGGCAGAAAAATGGGCTACATGAAATCAAATCAGGAGAGGATGAGCTTCCAACAACATAACCTAAACAAAAAAAGCAATTTCGAAGAAAGGACAGAAACTAAGAAATTGATCCATAAATGATTTCAAAAAAACTACGTACGACTTGGTCCTAAGTAAGGGCTGCTAAAAAGCGATATCAAATGCAAAGGATAATGGGAAAAGGCTTACACCTTTTCTGAGACCCCACAAGCAAATTACAATCCCCGTGAGAAAATTGTTAAAGGAGAGGCACTATAGAACACCGATTAGAAAATGTAGACTAAGAGTTATGAGCGCAGAACTTATTTACTCACATAATCACATTTTAAACGGTTCAGGACACATGGCCACATGGGCACGACACCTTCTAATTCATGTGAACTTGAAACAGCCTAAGAGAAGAGAAACTTCTCCGAATACTATTAACTAAAAATCCAATGGGTTGGTGTCGGTAACCCTAAGAAAAGAGAAAGGATATATAANAATGTGAGACGATTTTTATAGGATTGTGAGCCTCATTAGAAATCTCTCGTATTTGTTATTCGGACAATAAAGTTATTGAGGATCAGGGATCAAGATTCTCAATTATTAAATTGCTTGAATTTTGAACAGTCAAAAAGAGGGGTGCGGGACCTTTTTTTATTTTTATTTTTTTCTAATCAAGGTGAAAAAATGGGCTACATGGGATCAAATCAGGAGGGGATGAGCTTTCCAACAACATAACCTAAACAGAAAAAGCAATGTCGAATAAAGGACAAAAACTAAGAAATTGATCCATAAATCATTTCGAAAAAAAATCATGTACGACTTGGTCCTAAGTAAGGGCTGCTAAAAAGCTTACACCTTTCCTTAGACCCCCCAAGCAAATTACAATCCCCGTGAGAAAGTTGTTAAAGGAGAGGCACTATAGAACATCAATTAGAATCTGTAGACTAAGAGTTATGAGGGCACAACTTATTTACTCACATAATCACATTTTAAACGGTTGAGGGCACATGGGCACATGGGCACGTGGGCACGACACCTTCTAATTTATGTGAACTTGAAACAGCCTAAAAGAAGAGAAACTTCTCCGAATACTATTAACTAAAAATCCAATGGGTTGGTGTCGGTAACCCTAAGAAAAGAGAAAGGATATATCA
>FXXK01001093.1:16574-42807 GCA_900184695.1 Betula pendula
TAATTTCTTGACTACAACGTTTCATCCTCTCAGATCGAACTACTCACTGAAAAGAGAGTCAATGTGCTTAATCTCCATTTGTTTTTCTTTACATGGCTTCAGAGATTCAAACATCCTTCTTTTCCATGCTTTGGAGCAAACCCAATTTCTTGTAGCGGGTATACCGTCTCTAACTAATATATATCTTCCTCTCTCAAACCGTACAAAAAACTAGGCAAGCAAGAAAACCAATAAAAAAGATAAAGGAAAAAGATGGCTTGGACAGCAGAAGTAGGTAAAAGTATATACTTCCTCCTTCGTTCCACATACGCTAAAGAAAGTCTCTCGTCAAAAAAAAAAAAACCCAATAATTAACGTGCCATTAGCAGGAAAATGACAATAAATAGAAAAGATTCGATCAAGTTTTTCGAATAGAATAATTGCAAAAAGTGTCTGCAATTATAATCTAAGCAATTTATACTTTTTATCCTTTCTGGCTGGAGATTTGCACTCTTTTTGTAAAAGTCTGTATTTTTTAGTAACAAATGTTAATCAGCAGTCCTTTCATAAAATTGCGAGGATATGTAGGAACTGTTTGAATTGACTAATGATAACAAAATTTGACTACAAAATATGTAATTCCGTTGTTAAGCATGGTTTGGTTAACCACTCCCCATATCACTTTTCTCAAAAAATTCAATCTCTTTTCAAAATTAATTACCAAATATTTTTTTTTTCTTATTTAACATTTATATCACATCAATCACTTCTTAATTCTATTCAAACAAAAAATTCAAAACAAAACTCTTTACAAAAGACACCCTTATAACTAAAAGATATTTTGCTTGTAATATACCTAATACCCACTTGATCTGCCCAGGTTGAGATTCTGGGCCAATGAGCCCATGGTTTGGACCAGGTTGACAGGCCCAAGCCACATGCCACGATCGGGTCAAGAAAGTCAACATGCTAGCCCAAAAGTTGCATAAAGAGCTCAAGGAGCGAGGGCAACGAGAATAGTTACCCCGATCTTGTCCTAATCGATCTCCGGCGATCATAGAATTCGGTGCATCAACATGTCATAGTGACAATCTACTAGTCAGCTGTAATTCGACACCACGGCGGATCAAGGTTATAAATTAAAATTACACCAAAAATAAGTTGTACCCCATTAGCAATTGACATCATGCCAAAGCGACATCCCGTCAAGAGACGCTCCACATAAAGGGAAGATATGTTATGATCATTTCATATAAAAGTGCACAAAACTCATTTTCGGAGCATTCAATTTCATTCATCCTTGCTAACTTAATAGTTGGAGATCTCTTCCACCGGCACTCCCAGCAAGTTTCCGACTAATCTTACTCATTTTTACATGCAAGAGCATACATTGCCCGAGTCTAACCATGCAATCAATTGCATCGTTAGCTTGTATCTTTTTAATGTTTATACAACTCATTGTCATTTTAATTATCTTATATTCAATTAGGACACAAATTTCCGATTCGGATTGGAGGAAATTTGCTCTAACCTCTTCAAAAAAATGACAAAAATTTGAAAAAAAAAAATATATATTTCAACCCACTTATGAAAATATAAGAAAAAACAAAGCAAAAAATAAAAAATAAACATATATATCACGCAGCAAATTTCAACCCACTTAAAACAAACAAAAAAATTGTTTTTTTGTGATTTTTGTTTTAACTTGTTGTATATATGATTTTTAAAATATTTTTTGCTTTATTTTTTCTGATATTTTCATAAGTGGTTGAAAATATATTTCAAATTTTTTTTAATAATTTTTGTTAATTTTTTTTAAGGGGTTGAAACAAATTTCCTACCTCTAACCCATATTAGAGAAAATTTGTGTCCATTCAATTATCACATATTCTCGTTTTAATTCAAAATTAATGGCATGGAGATATGCACAAGAGACATGTAAATTAATATACGACACTTTTAATTTAAAATAGAAAAAACCATAGATAGCTAACCTAATACACGAACGTGTCGGCTTTCTTCGTGAAAAAAATAAATATTTTTTTGCTTCAGACAAAACACGTACGTACTTTCGCAATCTAAACCATATATGTAGTTAAACTGGAACCATGGTGCCTTTAGATCAGCAAACACTAAAACTGGAAAGAACTTGGATATTTTAAGAAAGTTTCATTTTTTATAACCTAATCACTGCAAGTAATTAATTAATTAACTTCACCTACTTAGATGACTTAGCACCAAATAACAAAGAGTCCTATAGAAGTATTACAGCTAGCTTTTACTAAATATATATTTTCTTATAAACTAATACAATAGTCCATAATTAATAAAATAATTAAACAAAAATTAGTACTCATTAATTCAATTAAGAGAAATGTTATTTTGTATTTTTTTTAACACTTTCAATTGACGTGGCATGCTCAATTTACCATTGAAATTTTTTTTTCCTTTTTAATTAATTAGATTAATTTAAAAGTGTAATGAAAATGGTATGTCAACTGGAAATGCTTGAAGAATGATGAGAAAATGAAAAATAATATTTATTTTTAATTAATTAGTGACATGATCACCTATCAATCATACACTAGGTAAATTAGGATTAGCTGGAAATGATTAATTCTTAGGCCAATTCAAGTGTTTAATGTTTAAACTTTATTTAATTTGATCAACATTACCAACTCAAAGTACTGTTCAATCATTTCCTTGAATTAGGTTTCATAGCGTCTTCAAAGAAGAAATAGTTTGGCGGAAAAGTCTAACAAATTAAGGGTACCATCCTAATAAAGCGTTTAATAAAGAGAAATGATTTTATCAATCAGGGGCTCAATCGTTGGTGCTTGTGAATATTCTCTCTATTATTCGCGAGATGGTCGGTCTTAGTCATTTGGCACAACATACAAGACTTTAATTCGTAGCAACAACTTGAGTAAGTAACAGACAATTTCTATAAAACCAAGTTGCTTAATTGATGTTGGGCGTTTTGGCATGGTATACAAAGTTCTTCAATTTGGCAAAATCAAAGGACCATGCACCCAAGACTTGTAAAAGTCATCACTAGTTGATCCAATCCTGAATTTTGTCCCTTAATTTGTGCAAGATTACAATGGCATTGTTGGAAGTGGTGTTGTTTCTTTCAAAGAATATTGAACATCACGATTCAAATTGCATTGGAATCTCTCCATCATTTCTATTTCTACACAATGTGGTCAGTGCACGGCATTCTGTGAAAATTGTTTGTTCAATGTCATCACTGGCTGGTAAACGTAAAAATTAAGGAAATTAAAAGACAGTTAATGAAAACTATTTATTTACATCTTTTATTAAAGAAAGAAAAAAAAATAGAAAACTATCTATGAAAGTGTAGTTAGGTTGCAAATCTTTTAACTTTCTTCTGTTTTTTTTTTTTTGTTCGTGGATATTTTAACTTTGATTTTTAAACTGGAACCATAGAGGGTGGTAGCATGGTGCCGTTAGATCAGCAAACACTAAAACTGGAAAGAACTTGGATATTTAAGAAAGTTTCGTCTTTTATAACCTAATCACTGCAAGTAATTAATTAATTAACTTCACCTACTTAGATGACTTAGCACCAAATAACAAAGAGTCCTATAGAAGTATTACAGCTAGCTTTTACTATATATTTTCTTATAAACTAATACAATAGTCCATAATTAATAAAATAATTAAACAAAAACTATTACTCATTAATTCAATTAAGAGAAATGTTATTTTATATTTTTTCAACATTTTTAACTAACGTGACATGCTTAATTAATTCACCATTGAATTTTTTTTCCTTTTTAATTAATTAGATTAATTTAAAAGTGTTTTGAAAATGCTGTGTCAGCTGAAAATGTTTAAAGAATATATGATGAGAAAATGAAAAATAGTATTTATTTTTAATTAATTAATGACGGATACCTATCAATCATACACTTCTTATTATTTTCTTAATTATAAATTGAAAGTTAATTTATAAAAAATAAAAATTATAATAAGAACTGTATTACCCATCCATTCTCCAATAAGAAAATATGCATGGTTTTCGTGTACATGCATACATATATAGTCTGATGCACAGTATTTTATATATCAACTCAAAAGCAAATTCAAACCGCCGGTCCAAAATTCCTAACAACTCTTCCTAAATCTTTTTCCTTTTGTTTACTCTATATATATATGATAAGTAGGACAATCTCTTTGTCGAAAAGCAGTCTAATTAAGCTGATCAGCTCTACCATGGAAGCCCTACCTATTCTCTTAGCCATTGCAGCTGCCACATCAGCCTATCTCTTCTGGTTCTATCTCCTAGCCCGAAAGCTCACCGGTCCCAAAGTATGGCCCTTCTTTGGGAGCCTCCCGTATCTCTTTCTGAACCGGTGTAGAATCCACGACTGGATGGCTAACAACCTTCGCGCCACCGGCGGTTTAGCCACGTACCAAACATGCACCATCCCCTTTCCTTTCTTGGCTCGCAAGCAAGGGTTTTTCACGGTCACTTGTCACCCCAAGAACATCGAGCACATCCTCCGAAGCCGGTTCGATAACTACCCAAAAGGCCCTGACTGGCAGGCCGCTTTCCACGACCTGTTGGGCCAAGGGATCTTCAACAGCGACGGCGAGACGTGGCTCATACAACGCAAAACGGCGGCGTTGGAGTTCACCACGAGGACGCTAAGGCAAGCCATGGCTCGGTGGGTGAACCGGACCATCAAGAACCGGCTCTGGTGCATTTTGGACAAAGCGGCTAAAGACAACATCTCGGTGGACTTGCAGGACTTGTTGCTACGCTTGACGTTCGATAATATATGCGGCCTCACGTTCGGTAAAGACCCGGAAACGCTCTCTCCGGAGCTATCCGATAACCCGTTTGCCATGGCCTTTGACACCGCCACCGAAACCACTCTCCAACGGCTTCTCTACCCGGGTTTCCTTTGGAGATTGGAGAAGTTATTGGGTATCGGAGCGGAGAGGAGATTGAAAGAAAGCCTTCAAGTCGTCGAAAACTACATGAACGATGCCATCACGGCGCGCAAGGAATCTCCGTCAGATGATTTACTCTCTCGCTTCATGAACAAACGTGACGTCGACGGCAAAACCTTCACAGTCTCCGTCCTCCAACGAATCGCTCTCAACTTCGTCCTCGCCGGCCGAGACACGTCGTCGGTGGCGCTGAGCTGGTTCTTCTGGCTCGTCATGCACAACCCGGAGGTCGAGGACAAGATCATCGAGGAGATATCAACCGTCCTGAACGACACACGTGGCGCCGACCACTTGAAATGGGTCCAAGAGCCGTTGGAGTTCGACGAGGCCGACCGGTTGGTCTACCTGAAAGCCGCACTTGCCGAAACACTGCGTTTGTTCCCGTCCGTGCCGGAGGACTTCAAGTACGTCGTCTCCGACGATGTTTTACCGGACGGCACTTTCGTACCGGCCGGTTCGACGGTGACGTATTCGATATATTCTGTTGGGAGGATGAAGAGTATATGGGGCGAGGACTGCATGGAGTTTAAACCGGAGCGGTGGCTCTCGGCCGAGGGAGACCGGTTCGAACCGCCCAAAGATGGGTACAAGTTCGTGGCCTTCAATGCTGGACCGAGGACTTGTCTTGGGAAGGACTTGGCTTACCTGCAAATGAAGTCTGTAGCTTCGGCTGTGCTTTTGAGGTACCGGATATCGCAGGTTCCCGGTCACCGGGTGGAGCAGAAGATGTCTCTGACGCTGTTCATGAAGAATGGGCTCCACGTGTACGTGCAACCACGTCAGCTCTCTGTGTGAAGAATTGAGAGGGCAATATGGTCATTCAGTTGGTTATTATGAGGGCATAGTTGTCAATGGGGCAGTTGAAGGGAAAAGGGTGTAAAAGTCATTCAATTTGTTGTTTTGCTATAATATGTTACTTTTTCATAGTTTGTTGGGTTGGGTCATGGGTGGGTTGAATTCGAGTACAGTTTGCTCGTCTAAGTTGGAAGATTAATGTCTTTGTGACGTTCATATTCCATGTCAGTAGATATGGGTTTTCCGTTTTCTTTCTTATATATATGTTTATCAATAAAATATNAACACAAAGTCATTTTCTTTATATCTACCCATTCTTGTTAAGGTACAACAGTCTACAGCTTTTACTATAAAAAATCTTTTATTTAAAAATAATTTTTATCATTTCTCTTTGTAAATTAGATTAAAATACAACTCAATATCGGTGGAGAGGTTCTAGTCTTTGACAAAGAAAAAGATTCTCCCTAATCCTTTGAAACTTACTCCTTCTCAAAATTTTAGAGTGCATTTCTCAAATAATATTCTTCATGATCTACTCTCTTATTTTGGGACGGTCACTATGTTTAATTTCATTACGAGCACGCCATAAATTATAAGCCGTGAAGCTCAACACAAGATGACATAACGTATTAGATAGAGCCTTGTTCTTCAAATAACTGCAGCCCACATGTAGAACATTTGCCCAAATAGAGGGAGGGTCTTTTTCGTGACAACGAACTAAACCTGCTTTTTAAATGTAGGAATTGAAACTACACTCAAAGAAAAGATGGTCTCAACTTTATAAATAATTTCTACAAAACAGGTAGAGAACATCACCTTTATATCTCCAATTTACTAATCGTTTCCCCGTAACGAAGTTATCTCTCATGGTTTTTATCATTTTTTTTTCTCTCTATAAATTAATATAACAGTTAACTTGATGATAAGGACAAAATTTAAAATACAGCTCAATATCGGTACATGCATGTGCTTTGAATATGACAATTTTTTATGAATTGAAAATATAGGTTTAATTAAAACATACCTTTTGGGTTGTCGAAAACAACTCTCTTAGTTACCTAGAAAGGAACCACAAACCACATATGAAGATCGGCAATTACGCATACTCAAGTCATGTTTATGGAAATTATTACTTTGGGGCGCTGGAGAACGTTAATGCATTAACGTGTTTATCATCTCTCTATACTATAATTAGGAAAAGGAAAGAAGACTAACGTTGTGGCCAATATCGCTCTCTTCCAAGTACAACTCTCTTACATACAAAAAAAAAAAAAAAAAAAAATTCAGTCAGTAAAAGATTTCAGTCAGTAAAAATGTGACTCCACTCACATTTTCTGTACGATTTCAGTCAGTAAAAGATTCTCCGATTGAAAAAAAAAAAACAAAACAAAATTTAGAAAGGCTCCATCTTTGTTTTTTACCAAAAAAAGAAAAAAAAAAACGCACATAACATTTCTCAAACAAAATTACCATAAATTTTCGTTCACTTTAACAGTTTAGGTAGGTCACATACGGTTTGAAGAGTGATGATAGATAATCATACTATAATTCTACCAAATATATATTTATAAAATATGGACATGACAATTTTATGTAATATTTATTAAATGAAAAAATTTAACAGTTAATTATAAGAATTCTGGTATGTTTGGCAAAGAGTTGAGTTAAAATTGTGGGTTTAAATGATAATAAGAAGTGATTGATGTAATATAAAGTAAAAAGAATGTTATAAATTTTTTATATAGAATAGTAAAAAAAAATTATTTTTTAGTGAGTTTTTTATTTGAATTATAATAAAAAGTGTTTGATATAATATAAAAAAATGAAAAAAGTTGTTAAAAAATGATTGATAGAATATAAAAAATTGAAATATTTTGATGTGATTTTTTTTTTTTTTTTTTTTGGTTTAACAAAGCCTTTGCCAAACACAGTCTTAATGTTTTTGTGACGTCGTTCATATTCCATGTCAGTAGATATGGGTTTTATTTCGTATGTGTTTATCAATAAAATATAACACAGTTATTTTCTTTAATCTCAACGAGTTATATATAAATTCCTTACAAATTGATCTAATCAGCTCTTTCATTAGACCACTTAAGTGATCGCCTAAAATTCATAATGAAATAAGGTTCATAAATAGTAGTAGTACAATTAGAGCAACCTACTAATACTAAAGTGGCATGTCGTGGAGATTAGAGGAACCTAGTAATACTAGAGTGGCATGATGTGGCAATTAGAGCAATCGAGTAATACTATAGTGGCATCATGTGGCCCTTACAAGGGTTTCAAGAATTTAAGAGGGTGAGATTATAACACTTTAATTTCATATTAGGAATATGAGTGGCTCATCTAGAATGAGTGGATTATAAAGGCACTCGTGATCATTGATTCTTTACTACGTGAGACTGGACTTTATAAATTATTATAAGAAAGCCTCAAATTAACTAATCTTTTAAGAATAATGATATAGATGTGGCTAACATGTTTCTTAAGTTATTATAGTCATGGTTTGTAAAATATGCCATAGTACTTGCATTTTATGCATGTTTCAAAAAAAAAAAAAAAAAAAGAAAGAGCCCTTGTTGGTTACCATATGAAACACAATAATATAAGAACATATAATTTATGTTTGACACACGTGTGTGCACAAATAAAACATGTTTCGTATTATACTTGTGCAAAAGCATTTTAAATTAATCAAAGATTAAATGTTCATATAATATTCAAAAACTCAATAATATGTATTTTGTTTATTACTTTGCATGAAAATGCCAAAAAAATGAAGAGCTATATACTCAATATAATAAACTACTAAATTAGTTTGGTTTTGACAATATCTTCCAATATTATACTAAGATAATGTAAGTATATTCATAAATTAAAATACCAATGATGTGAATGCTCTAAGCCATTTCATTAGCCAAAAATTTATGTTAAAAAAATAAAAAATAAAAAGACCACCTATCATCTGCCCCGGTGGAAAGGGGTTGTCCGCTTTTGAAGGAATCCCGAAGTCCATTATTGGGTTAAGGGGTTCCATGAAAAGCTTGCAAGGGGGCCTTTTTTCTTTTTCTTTATTTTTTTTAAGCAAATAATAAAATGGTATAAGAATCAAAACACCAAAAAAGAGGTGGGCTTTTCAACAATAAACTCAATATAAAAATTATAACCAAAATGTAGGCAATAGATCAATAAAAAAACTCTTGAAAGCTGTATATAAAACAAAGCCAAAAGCTTGCAAGGGCCCTTTTAACGATAAGAAAAGTGAGAAGTTTGCCTTTATTTTTAGACTTCAGCCAAAGAAGTGGGTTCCATCCATGTGAGCAAGTAGCAATTATTATTAGAGTAATGCTATATTTTCAACTTTTTTGTTTAATTCCATATAACTTTATATATGTGGCATTTTTGAGAGTTTGTTTTTGCATTATACGCTCATCTTTGTCTACATATACAAAGTTGGATGGAGTTGGACAAAAAAATTAAAAATATAACATTATTTTTATTATTATTGCCTTTATGAAACAAAAATGATCCTCCCAGAGATTTTCTGAAATGTTCCTCCCCAGTTAAGGCTCGTCATTGTACGGAGACTATTAGTAGGGTGGACCCAAAATATCGAATAAAAATTTAAACTCGTTTATTAAACGAGTTAAATTTATATAAACTCGTATAGCTTTACTTTTATTATTTTTATAAGATAATTTTTAATTTTGTAATGAGAACATGTTAAGAATTTAAAAAGATAAAGGATAAAAAATAAAAATAAAAATTGTAATAAAATAGATAGAGCTTTAATTATTATAATTGTGAGTTTTAACATAGATATATGTGTATTTGTTATATGAGCATGTTTATGTGTATATATTTGTGTGTGCATAATGAATGTATATACATATTAAAAGTTAAAACATATAAATTCGAGATTAGATTGTTTAAGATTCAAGTTAATTTATCTAATTGCTCAAATAATAAATCTTAATAATAATTAAATAACTAATAATTAGTATAAATTTAATATATATATTAAACAATCATGGCATTTACTTTATACATCGAATGAGTAAGTTAATTCAGTAATCATGAACAAGTTCAAGCTCGTTCAAAAAATAAAATAATGAACAGAGCTTGAACATATTATCTAGCTCGATGATAAACTCAGATTCGGCTCGTGTTCGAAAAAAATTAAACGAACCAAACTTAAACATTCAATATTCAACACAACTCGGTTCAATTACAGCCCTACTTACAGCTTATTGAAAGAATTGTACTAATTGCTCTAGATAAGAAGCATCACCTATTAAAAAAAGAAAAAACAAAAGATAAGAAACATAACAAAGCCTTTATCTTGGTGTCTATGTGATGTTGTTACTAAGTATTAATTATGTTATGCTCAGAAAGAAAAAGAAAATAAAAAGTATTGACGTCAGGCTAAACGTGCGTCTTTAGACAAAATCACCAAAAATATTCCATTTGGAAGTGTGTATAAAAAAATGGTAGTATAAAAACATGAAAAAATCAATGTTTTTGCACAATAAGCAATGGGTGATACTTTTATTCAATTGTCTTGAATTGTATTAAAATGTGGTATTTATAGAGGAATTTAATAATGGTAAACAAGGAAAGGTAGACTAAACTAAAGTAAGAAAACAGAGCCATGAATGTTGATTATGTTGTAACAAAATACTCAACACTATTTTCAATTTTAGGTTATATCATAACATTTTTTCAAACAAAAAACAAAAAATACCCTATAAAAAGCATTAACAAACAGTCATTAGTCCACTAAATACAACCAAATCGATACTTTATCCCCTTACAATTGTGCAATGATGATCACAAATTCACTACAGCAACATATATACTAGGAAGAGAAAATATAGTGATGAGAGAAACAGAGCTATAGCAGCCCAAGAAAAGATTGGTGAAACAGTATTATTGAAATTATGTGTGCAACATAATCACAAAATTGGTGTTAGTATTTTTTTTTTTTTTCTAAGCATTAAAAGCAGGCAGGAGAGATCAACTATATCTATTATATTTGGGCATGACTATAGTAATATTTTTCTATTATGAGCCACACAAGAGAGGCCTAGACGATAGAAACTGCAGACGATTTCTCAAGTATGACTAAGTTATAGCCTGACTCAATCTCATTAAGACATCAATGGAACACAAGNCGACTATTGAAAATAGTCTACATTGCTTATAGGATACTATTGAAAATACTTTTTTTTTTTTTGGATAAAATATTATTGACAACACTTGTGATAGTTGTTTTACATAAATAATTTTTTTCAAAACTAAAATTTCCTACTTACGATCAACTATGTCACAAGAAATATTATATAGATTAGTTATATTATCTATTCAAAAAAATATATTAACAAAACAGTAATACAAAAATTTGATTAAAAAAATGATTTAAAATTAATTTTTTAATATTTCATTAATATAATGATGAAAGAAACAGAGCTATATATAGCAGCCCAAGAAAAGACTGGTGAAACAGTATTATTGAAATCATGTGTGCAACATAATCACAAAATTGGTGTTAGTTAATTTGAATACAACATTTACAGGCTGTGTCGGGGGTTATTTTATGTATGTATCCTTCCTCTGTTCAGGAGATGGGGCATTCACTCTTCTAAACTCAAGCTCCATGCCCCATCCATGTGGAAAAGAATTCTGCAAATCTTCAAGCATAAGAATACCATTAAAATGATCTTGCTTTCCTCAAATTTGATCGCTTTTTTTTCCATCTTTCCAACATTCCTTACAGTTGGACTCGTATATATCATTAGCTCAGGCTTGATGTGCCGCATATGAAGGATCAAATATCTTAGTTTTAATCCAATATTTTCTCCCCAGTTGAGAAAAGGTTCCAAACTACAGTGCCGACCAGGTAGAGCCCGACAGAGACCTTGAAAACATCGTCCCATGAACCTGAGAATTGTAATGTGAAGAGGGGGAGACATGTAAAAGAATCAGTTTATTGTCTCAAATAACAAACACAAGAGCAGTGAGCATAAGACTAGGACCACAAGAATAGCAGGTGGGGACAGGTTAAGGGTAGGAGTTTGGTAACCAACTAAAGAACATCAGCAGTGTAGAGCTGTGCTCGTTGGGAAATGGAATAAGAGCAATGTTTATAATAGTATCATTTTGAATATAATTATATTCTTTCATTTTCAAACCGGCTGACGTAGCGTATATTAAGTGGCTAGCCTGACGCTGGTGTAAAATTTGTGTGATAAATAAGTTTAAATAGTAGCATTATTCTATCATTCTTCACACTCTTCAGGAGTCTTTACCAACATAACACGGCCACATGGTTACCTATTGCTAAATTTTGGAAAGGATATTTAAAGGATGTTGTTCTTGTTAAATTACTATTTATCCGAAAAAGCTTAAGCTCATATGAAATAATGAATTTAATCATTTCATTAATACTTTAACATTCATCCTCCCGTGTGGGGCCATACATCACATTAAATATAGAGGTAAACTGTGGAATCAATGTTTAAACTCAAGAATTCTGTTATGATATTATGTTAAATTATCATTTATTGCAAAAGCTTAAATTGATAGAAAATAATTGTTTTAAAGATTTAATTAATATTCTAATACTCTCTCTCATATGTGAGCTTAAGTTCTATCTAGCCCAAGTTTTGGGCCAACACGGACGAGGTAGGACTAGCTCACCCAGCTTTGCATTATTAGCATAAATCAAGGATTAATAAATTTGTAGCAGCAAATTTATAACCGAATCACTGAATTCTTGGCCATGGTGTAGAGTTCTAAGAACAAATATTGGTTTCAAAGTAACTAAACAAGTACAAGAGAGAAGTTCTAACCATGTTGCAAGATGTAGCCCGTTGTTGCTGTTCCAAAAACACCTGCCAGTACCCCAGCAGTATTGGATAGACCAAGCAATACACCCTGAGGAAATCATGGAAGATGCAATATAAAACCCCGCCAACTTTTCCCAAGTGTTTGCAGTATTGTATGCCGCCATTAAAATTCCATGAATGAAGTCACATGTAAACAAAATCTAGGGCTCAAGACTTAATACTCACAGAATATCGAGGGGCAATATCTTGGTGGTTTGAATATAGACCAGACTGTGAGAATGCATCAGTACCCTATTGAAGAAATAAGTTAATGTTGGTTAGGATGATCCTAGCTAGTAGATAAAGTGGTAAATTAGTGGAAATAACTCCTTTCTGTTTAAACGAGTAGTAAGAAGCAAACCTGGCTGCACGCCATACACAAAACAGCCATTTGAGGAGAATTAACATGGCTCAACTGAGTTAGGAAGAATGCAGGACCAAGAAATCCAATTGTTTGCATGATCTGCAGGGAAGAATGTGAAAAATACTTTAAGCAGTACAGAAAAGTGAACCAAGAAAGTTTACTAAAGGTTACAGCAAGGCAAAGTGGGAAGATGACTTAAACTGGCAAATTATTTGAAATCTGTAATAAGTAAACCAGTTCCTTTTTAAATCTCAATAGAATTTCATTGCCATAGAAAATTGAATTGGAAAGTATTAATGTAAATTGTAACATGAGAAACTTTTCGATTTAAGTACAAGAAAAATGATTGCTACCTTGCGAACCGTTGTCACAGATAAACCTCTGCTAACAAGTGTATCTGCAATCCACCCTCCAAGATTTGCAGAAAATGCCATTGTAAGCCAAGGCAAAACACAAAAAAGCCCGGATTCCGTAAGATCGAACTTCAGGACCTAGGGAGTTGTCAGAGGAAATGTATTTACTCTGTCAATACAATGAATGCAAGCAGCAGCATCTCTTCTCTAAGATGCCCGAAAGATTATTCAGTTTTGCAAAATTTGCAGCCCAAAGAGCCATCAGAATTTAACAGTGTTGTTCCAGGTTTCAACATATCACAAAAAAAAAAAAAATGGTAATTAAGTAGGAATCCATAGCTTTAAGCATTTATGTTGACACACCACAACATGGTAACACTGAACAATAGAATATTCCACACAAAAAAGTATGGTTTTACTGTTTCATAATTTTCTGTATCACATATTAACATATGAGAAGATCATAAATCCAGAAGATATAAAGCATGTTTATGGCAATCAATGATGTATGAAAGATACTCCTTATAATAAGGAAAAATGACCCAAATTAACAAGGTTTCTGTTCTGCAACATTTTCCATCATTCACAAGAGTACCAGCGCACATGACTCGCCCAAAATCAGAAGATGTGCATCAGCCACCAGAGGGCAAGGGCACATGAACCAAACCAACAAATTCCCTCTCCCTCTCTCATTCATATATCTTGTGTGTCTGGCCTTTTTCTTTCTTTCAATCACAACAGCACCATTAACATTTCCCATGAGCCCTCACAAATTTCCTATTTACCTTGACCCAAAGCCATGATATTTACGGTTTGTCTGATTGACTTGTCCATGTATGCAGGTAACAGCAAATTAGTAATGTTATTGAAATTTTGTACACATCCAGCAATAAAAACTAATAGCTAATGATTGCACCAAAACTTCTAATTCCAACAAAATTGTTGGAGATGATTGATAAGGTAAACTAGCAAGTATAACGACTTACTTGGTTATAGTATGTTGGCATCCATGTTAGAAGAATAAATGTACCCCAATTGTGACAGAAGTGACAGGCTATTAGGGCCCATACAGGTGCTTTTGACAAAATTAGTTTCCAAGGTATGGTTTTTACAGGTTCGTTGGAAACACTGTTGCTAAGGATCAGCTTTTTTTCTTCAGGCCGCAGTTCAGGATCATCAAGAGGAGAACTATATGCCTACAACAACAATTCCCAGAAGAAGAGAACAAGTGACATATAAGCATTTATATTGCGATTAAGGGTGAATAAGTAGATCAGAGATTTCAATTCTTAAAGATATTTAAAAAACTAAAACTAAAAATTGAACTTGTGATCCAAAAAGTTTCAAATATTAGGAACAAATTACAACTAATGAAACTTTGTAATTGTAAATTCTCTCCAAAAGCAACATGTTAATCTGCAATGCTTTCATAAACGCTGCAAACATTACCTTACTTAGCCACACAGCAACCCAAACTGTCCCTAGAGAACCAAAGGAGTAGAAGACTGATGGCCATCCATATTGATGGATTAAAAACGGTGAAAAGGCCAGGCCAGTGACTGATCCAAGGTACATCCCACTGTACACCAATGCTAAAGATCTACTTCTCTCTGCTACAGGAATCCATTTAGACAAAATATTATTCATGGCAGGCATAGCAACACCCTGAAAGAGAACCAAATTACTGAGCCATGTTTGACTAGAAAGATTATGGTTAAATATAATACATCTACCTGACAAGATAAATCAAATCTCTAATGACATATATAATGTAGGAACATATTAAATTAGTCACTAACTTATTCAAGACAAGTGTTAAAACATAGTACATTAGTCATCACCTCATGGGATAAAAGCATATTACAACATTTTCTTTTCTAAAAAAAAATTGATTTTACAAGATAATTAGAACAGCACCAACCTCACCGATCCCCATGAAAGCACGAACAACAAGCAAGAAAGGCAACCCGAGTTTAGCAGCAATAGGAGTGAGAACTGTAGCAATCGACCACCAAACTACACCAAATCCCAGGACAGCCTTTCCACCTACTGTGTCTGCCCATATGCCACCAGCAACCTTCAGTCAAAATTATGAAGTTAAAAGAAGGACATTTATCCCAAAAGGTTAAGTTGATGCAAGATATTTCAGTTAATATTTAACTTAAATGGATGGTTATACCAGATTCAAATTCAAAACCTCTGCGCTGATATCACGTTAAATTACCGATCATCCCAAAAGCTTAACTCTATAGAAATGAATCGTTTAATTAATACTTTATCATCTTCCATCCACATTTAATGCATGGGATTAATGACCATATTACTATAGCTGGATGGTTCTGTGCCGAAATTCTAAACAATTGGGCTTTAATATCGTAGTCACAGATAGAGTAATAGACTCGATTGAGACAAGTAGACCAGGCTGCATTAACATTTAACATACCTGAGTAAGGAGGTAGCCCCAGAAAAAAGAAGACTGTATCAAACCAACTGTCGCCGGGTTCCAATTGTACTCTGCTGACATTGGAAGTATGGCAATGCTCATATTTACCTGTCAAACATAATCTGTTCAAACTTTCTCACTCAAAGACTCAAACTTCTTTAACGGCTACTTAACAGTCTTAACCGTATAATGAGTAAATAACAGAAATAACCGAAAACAACATTGTACTCTAAAAAAAAAGAGAGGGGAAAAAAGAAACAGAGAAACAAAAGCTACTTACTCTGTCCATATTGCAGAGTAGGAAGGCCGAGAAACACAAAACGACAATAACCCATCGTTTTGGAAACTGTTCCCACCAGGAAACTGAGCTCTCCAACTTTTCCTCCTCCCCCAGCACGACACCGTCCAGAGTGTCCTCAAACTTCACCGAATCCGGAACCGAGTCCGATATACCACAAGGATCCGATTTGACATCGGCCCACACTTTCCCGGAGCTTCTTCGTGCCGAGACCTGAAAAACAGAGTAACGTTGCTCTTGGGAGGAGGACAACTGGACCCGAATCAGGAAAGGAAACGGGCTCCTGGGTTTGGAATCGGAGCCGGGATTTTTCTTTCGAGTCGAAATATCGGGTGGGGCTTTGGGCGTGAGGGATAGAGAGTAGAGAAGAGCTCTGGCGCTCATGGCGTTAGAAAGTGAACAGTTCATTGCAGAGAAAGAGTTAAAAAAGAGAGAAGATTTTTTTTTTATTTTTTATTTTTTTTATAAGCAAAAAGAGAGAAGATTTTTAAAAGGGTGAGCAAAGGTTTTGGGAGAGAGAAGCGGGGGGATCTTTTTGTGCATTGGTTCTCGTTTTGACACGTGGCGGTTGCTGAAGGGGATTGGACTGAGAAGGGTAAGGGAATGGTTTTGATGAAACGTTCACGGAAACTAACAGAAAACAGAATCCGTTAAGATAGTATTCAAATTCATTTTAAGTTTTTCTTTTTTAAAATTTTTTTTTTTTCTACCGGGTTGTGGAACAGAGAGCTGGGCTGGCCTGAGGGTCTCACAGCCCAACTTCCCATCACAACAGATTGGACTGGCCGTGCATTTGTAGCTTCGAAGCCCTTTGTTTCTTAATTGAGCCCAAAATGATCAGAAATGGTACTTGTGATTTTATTTTTTCTTTTTCAAATCCCTCCTCCTAGCATGCCAAATGGCATCCTCTCATTTTATTTTTCTAAAGCCTTTTTTTTTTTTTTTTTTTGACAAATTTAGTATAAATCTTGTTTGGGCCTTTATAAAATTGGGGTCTCACTCGCCTATGTATTAAGCCGGCCCTGACTGTTCAACACGTCGTTTTACTGTTTAGCTTCTTTAGAAGAAGATTATAATTCCCACATTTTTCTCTTTCTTCCCCGAAAGACCATTACTTGGTTAATGTTGACTGAGCTTACGTTTCTCATATCATCATGGTCCATGGAGTACACCTATAATTACAAATGGAGAGGGAAGCCAACCACCAAAGTTTTGGTTCGTTAATCTTTCTTTTGGCGTAAAAGAGGTTGGGTTAAGGTTGGAATAAGTTCTATAAATGTGAGTTTTTGTTCAATCAAAAACCTAATTAGTACTTTCGCTTTTATTAATCAATCAATTAAGTGTCCGTGATTTAGGGGTTTCAAAATGTTTAGTTTTAAAAATGCAACTAAGCTTTTGGTAAGATTTAATATTGGTAATAATAATGTCTTAAACTACTTTTAAAATCGTGCATTCGTACCACTTTCCTATTGTGGGAAAACACAAATTCTTTTTTTACAACTTTAAACTGTCATTTTTTTAAATGCACTCTCAAACGGCATACTTTTCAAGGTTTTATTTAAAAACGAGTGTTTAGCATGCAAAATCGCGGGACGAAACGCATTCTAAAATAAAAAGACTAAATGAAACCCATGAATTTCTTTCTTTCTTCTTTTTTTTTTGGGCATAACATAACTAGTACTTTAGTAATAGGCACAACATTAGATTATTTGTTTTGTTTCTTATCTTTTTCTTCTTCTTTTTTTTAAATAGGTTATGTTTCTTGTCCAAAGCAATTAGTATAATTCTTTCCATAATATGTTTTGAGCTTGGATCTGAATTCTCAATAATTTACTGTCCGAAAAATTAATTACTAATGCATGATTTGAAGAACAAAATGGTCGGATAACCCTATCCTTTATGTTCACTCTACCATCAGTTCCCGTACAATTACTGGCCTGAACTGGGGATGAACATTTCAGAAATCTTTGAGACGATCATTGTGTTGTTTCAGAAAATACCAATAATAATTGCTACTTGCTGGCGTGGATGGAGCCCAATCTTTGGCGGAGACTAAAAATATTCAAACTTCTCGATCACTTTTGTTATCATTCAAAGGGCACTTCCAAGCTTTTAATGGAACCCAATGGACTTGGGGCCGGGACTCCCTTAAAAAGCGGGCAGCCTCTTTCCACTGGGACAGATGACATGTGGTCTTTTTCTTTTTCTTTTTAATAAATTTTCTACTAATAAAATGGCTTAGAAATTAGAATAGAGCATTTATATTGGGCTCTTTAAAGTAAATAGTATTTCTTTATTATATGAGGGAAGAGAGAATGGGAAATTAAAAATAAATAAATAAATAAGGCTTTTGTTGATCGAGCACTATAACATTTTGCAAAAAGCTTCTCCAAATTGGAGAGCCAAATATAAGGAAGAAATGATTAAAAAAAAATGTACTTAGCTAGATTATTCTTTTATTGTATTTTAATTTGTTAACATATCTACATTATCTTATCATATTAAAAATCAACTAATTTATGATATTGATTCAGTAGTTTGATATATTGAGTATATAGCTCTTCAAATATATATATATATATATATATATATATATATATTATTTTGGTATTTTCATGCAAAATAATAAAAAAAATACATATTATTGAGTTCTTAATTAATATTATATTTAATCTTTGATTGGTTTAAACATATGTGTGTTAAAATTAACATTAATTTTATGTTCCTATATCATTTGAGTTCCATATAATAACCAAGAGCTCTTTTTTTCTTTCTTTTTTTTTTTTCTTTCGAAACATGCATAAATTATTGACCACAAAGAGGATAAGAAAAATATTTAATGCTCATGATCATTAGAATTAGCTTCATGCGTTCCTCCGTGCCCATGTTAAGTAAATATAAGCATGTCCATCAAGAAATATTACTTATAAAAGAATTCGAAAAATAATTAGAAAATCCCATGCTTGGCCTGCGACATCATATCATTTGCTGCTAAAAAAAAAAAAAACCAGTATAGAATTAGAGTTGAAATGAGAGACTCTTTTGTACATCCTCTCCTTTCGATCATCATCTTCTCCTTTTATCTCTCCACAATATGAATATCTCCAAGTTGCTTATATATCATCTGAACCGCCTAAAAAACTGTCATTTTCGACAAATCCTTTCTTGAATTGCATGCCAAAAAGCTATTGTTTATTTGGCTCACTTTCATATTTCTTTATTGAATTATAAACTTCTTTATTGATTTATCTATTTACTTTACCTAAAGCGATTACTGAATCGTATAAAACAAGGTCGGCCGCTTTCTCTTGCGTGGCGGTAGCTGGCGGGAAGAAAAAGAAAAAAGGGGGAGAGAGAAAACAGAAGAAAGCTTTAAAAGGGAGTCCCAGGAGAAAAAAAGAACCAGAGCTTCCTTTACCAGTACCACCTTTTTTACTGTCTGATCGTTTACTTCTTCTACAAGAGTCAACAATGTCGTCAAAGTCAATTCCATTATAGTTAACACAGTAATAATATGCCTGCTTTTCCAAATTTTTTTTTTTTTGGCTGACTGTTCGTTCTAGATGGAAATTAAGAAAAAACTAGTTTTTTATTTATTAATAATTTATCCACTTGGGACATGGTGAATGGATCAATATTTTATTTTGTTGTATACAAATTCTTATAATATTGATATTACACGTTTGCCTTCACAAAATCAAAATATACAGATACAAAAATGAATTTATTATTTAAACAAAATAGTAAAATAAATTTAAAACATTGCGATCCCTAATTATATGCATGTCACATGTTTCTGTATATTTTGATCATGTGAGGCCAATCTATTTAATTGGGTCCTAAACCTCAAGCCTCAACAAGCCAAGCAAGCAAACCAATTAATTACTCAGATCACGACGAGAATGGTGCGTGACGTAGATATAGCTGCCTTGCCATGTCATTTTAATTGTCTCATTATTCTCAACAAAGAATCAAACAACACCATTAACTTGCCAACAAACAAGCAACACTACACGACGATTGATAAAAGTTACAGCTTGTCAAGAGGTTAGGAGTTCAGCGCCACTACTCTACTAGGGTCGCACTTCACAAGTGAGCGACACTTGTCAAAAAATGCACCTTACTAGAGGACATGAATTAAATGTCTTGCCTCGCTGCCCTATCCAAGGACGACACTTGACTAAGCACGTATTATGGAAAATACTTCGCTTAACCAAGGGAATACAATCATTCCAAGTACACATATTACATACCCTCCTATTCATGCATTCTCCTTTTTCCGTAGCAATTATCCTATTCACAAAAAATCCTTATGAACTTAACTATTTGTGGTATTTTTCGCTACACTCTCAACAAGTCTCCGATATTACTCTGATATGTTGTGCAGGCATTCGTAGTATGGGGTTGATCATGCGATCAAATGCATCGTAAAAAATAATCAATAATTTAAAGATAAATTTGAAATCATATATATAATGCATAGACTTATATTATATTTTAACCTAAAAAATAAATAAATAAATCACGGGCTCACTAGCTTAAAAGTGTCAATTTTAGCTTGACTGTATAAACCACCTAATCAACCAGACCCAAGTTTTCAAGTTCCCGACCCCCAAGAAATCAGTAGTAGCTTGTAAATTTTTCCAATTCACATGGAAAAATTTTATTATCTAGCAGTAAAAGTTCTTTTTCAAATGGCTAGTAATCTAGACTCTAGAGAGTCAATAGAGAGCGTTTATAAGATTTATTTGTCAAAGCAAAAAATGGACTCTCAAAACTTGCTCGAATAAATAAATTAAGCTTTATAAATATTTGTTTATATTTATTATTCGAATTGTTAATAATTTCGTGGGCAAAATTGTTAGAGATTTCTGTTGAGTTATTTTCCGCTTATTATATAAAACACAGTGGCCGGGCGTGATTAGAAATTTAGAACTGAGGTGAATAATTTAATGAACGGGGGACACGGAGGGGATCATCAGGATTTGTATCGGCCAAGGAGAAGATCATATTGGCCCACCCATAGAAAAAGCCACAGACATCTCCTTATTCTCAAGTGGCCTACATTGAATTGTTGGGTGGGAAAAATGTGGGATAGATAGAATCGAATATGTCGTGACTCGTGAGATCATTCTGCCCAAGAAACATGCATCGATCACCATATCGTGAGATGAAGAAGAAAATCTGGAACATGGCAATTATTACAAGCTTTCACTTGTAAAACTGGTACAGATGAAGATGATGCATGTCCCAGCTTGGCAAGGGCTTCTGAACGCGATGTTTGTATAGCTTGTCTTGTAGCCGACATGATTGAGTACCATGAAGAATCACTCACATAGACACCCTAGCTTGCTTCTTTCTTTCTTTTTTTCTAGCTAGCTTGCTTAATTTGCTATTTATTTGATAATTTCGACATTCATGAGCCCTATGATTTAGTTGAACGTACGTATATGATGTAAATGATGGAAATAAGGGAGGCTGATATAGTTTTTCTTCAAATTGAGGATTTTTTTTATTATTATTTAATTTGGTCAATTTTTTATACAACTGAGAATTGCATGCATTATAGACAGATGTCAATTTAATAAACTGGGTTGAAAAAACCGAATTTAAATGAAAATTTTATCCAAATTAAAAAGACAATCAATTTGCTAGGTTAATGAACTCAATATTATACATGATCGAGCATATGGTTTAGACGCTTATAGATGTCACGGTCCAAGTTAGATGTTAGCCCGCCATGTAGCCCAATTATACCCAAACGGAACATTAATACATCATAAGGTTGTAATTTTTCTTTTTGGAAGTTTCATGTTAATTAATTTTAAGGATATTACACACCTTCACTAGTGAGAGTGGCTGTGAGTCACCCCTTTTGCGGCCACCTCCCAAACAAAGGAGTGGGTCATGGCCATCCGTTTGATTTTTGTTTTTTAATTGTTTTAATGAGAAAGACATAATAGAGTTGTAATTCAACGTTGACAAGGGTATGTAGAACCATGGATGTGTATTGTGGGGGCCTAGGAAATACTAATAAGTGGCCCACAGTCCAAGAAGAACCTCCGCGCACAGTAAGGCTTCGGCCCCTAAAGAATTTACAGAGTGCAGCGTAGCCCCGGCCCCAAATCTGCGGCCCATTCGCCCCCTACACCTGGCCTTTGGTCCACGGCCCACGCCTAAAGCTCTCCAATCTGAATTATCAGGCCCACCTCCCTGAGTTTTCTAGAATTATTGGGCAGTTCAAAGACAAGTTTACTGTTTAGAACCTAGCCTCGGTCATGGAGCATCCCTCCTGCGTAACGATTAGAAAAGATAAAGAAATATGCGAGAAATGCAGGACGGTAACCTCCTTTGGTGCCCTTTTTTTTTCCCCTCTTTCAATCTCTATAAATACAGATGTACGACTCATATTTACCTCACCCCTCTACTCTCATACTTTCACCGAAAGCCACCATCCTAACTTAATCATCGGAGCGATTTCACTGGCCAGCACTAACGAAGTCTTCTCTAACTTCTCTCTTTTTCTGTGCAAGTCTGACGATTCATAAACTAAGCTGAAGTATGGAATTGCTGTATGCAGAGACACCTACATGTATTAAGTTTGGCACTAAAAACAATTATTCCTATAATTTCATGGCCTCATGGGATCGAGTTAGCTCAACTCCTCCGTATTAAAGAACTTCTCGATCCATAGAGAACGGGGTAGTTTGTCTCTGCCATGAAAAGTACAAAATTAATATAAACATTAATTGTGCGTCTGCATTAGATTTGGCCTTCTGTTAAGAGTATGAAAAGCGTTGAAACTAGAAATTAAATAAGCAATCAGACAATATCACGTGTTATCTGTTTATATCTTTCAAAGGGAAAAACAAACAACTAAAAATAAAATAAGAAATCAGCAGAAGAGAAGGCTTCGGATTCTCTTTATTTTTTGCAGAGGATTTTAGATGCATTCCATTGATTTCTGTGAAAAAATATCAACCAAAAATGGATCGGCCACTGAAGGGGGGAACTCTGCACATGCAAAGCCACGTCTTTGTCATATCTAGGAACTTGAATTACATTCTTTCAAAAAAGATATTGCTACTTTATTATCAGTTGAAAAAACTAAATAATGCTAATATTTCTTTAGAGCATTCTTATCTAACTTTTTCTTGTAAGAATTTTTTTATTTTAAATAATTAAAATAAATTTTGAACCATTTTATTGCTACTATCCGTCTTTCTACTTTGAGAAAAAAAATAGAAAGCATGAAATAGCTCCCTACTAGTAGAAAGTTATTTCACTCTCTACTCTTCTATTTTTATAATAAAATATTAATTTCTTTCTCTAACTGTTTTATTTTTCCAATTTTATTTATTGGAGAAAAAATAAAAAAAATTCTTAAAATTTTAATATTTAAATGAAAAAAGTCAAAGCGGATCCCTTATTTAGAGAGCCAGATGTAAGTGTTTATAAAAAGTAGCTCTTTAAAATAAGAAAAACTGATTTTACTCTATATTTTGAAGATAAAAATAAGGAGTTGAATGAGAATACTCTTAATATTTACCTCAAATTGTAGTATATCGTCGGTATAAAATAATAAATTTAATCATTTAAATTAAGTTCTAATATTTTTTCTTATGCCTTTGTTTAAATCTTTTTTTAATAATTAAAGTCTATCATATAAAATATTTAATTAAAATAAAATAATATGTGAAATTAATATTCAAAATCATAATCTCTATTTTGACAAATAGATCCTTCCAATATATATATATTTATATCACGGCATTTAAAAATCTAATTTAGACTTTAAAAAAAAAATGGACAGATGCTAGGTTAACTGGCTGTTGTATATAAGTACGATTGAAGTAATTAATTAATATTAAAAAGTACTAAATTAGTAAATGATCCATACAAACTTAATTTCAGGACAGTTTTATCTGGCACGTACATCAAGTCATGATATTTAAGTGGCTGCTTTATTTGGTCCCACGTAGTTTCTTATCTCTTGTTTTTTTATTTTTTATTTTTAATGCCGTTTTTTACCTGTCAATGAAAACATAGAAATTTCTCGTAATTTTGTTACTTGATAGTAATTTAAATAATAAATATGAGACAATTTTATTAAATTTTTATATACAAACACATCTAAGATAGCCTGCCCATCTATTTGATCAATAAATTTTATAAAAACTTTATTACATTTAATATCCCAATTAATTACCAACTATTCAACAAAGTAAATTGCTAAGAGATCAAGATCCCTTGAAAAACAAGAGGGAATAACAGACCGTTACTTTCGGTTAAAGGTGATATTAATTAACTGACCCCTCCGATACTCATACAATAGATAGACAGTAAAACGCAAACCAAATAAATTTCTCATATCTCAGGGACGTACCGTACGAGAATTTATCATAATTTACAGACACAAACAGAGAAGAGATGCCAGGAAGATGCGTTACACCTACTCTTAGATTTATTCTTCTAAAGCCCCCACCCACGTCAACTTTTCCATTCCTTTCTTTCCTTTCCTCCACTTTCTTCTACCTTCTCCCTCTCTCCAGCTTCCATCATCATTCCCCTCACACCCTCTCTCTCTCTCCTCCTCGTTCTCTCCATGGCCTAAACCAGAGCTCAAGCTGAAGCTCCTAGAGCAATGGCAAGAGTTGCGACATTGTTCAACAAGTTCCTTTCAATCTTCATCCTCCTCCTCCACCTCGGTTGCTTCATTCTAACCACCACCAAAGACCACCGACGTCCTTCAAAGAAACGCAAAGCTTCTCACCTTTCTCTGCCCTCTCCTTCATTCAAAACCAACAAAGCTCTCTCCTCCTCTTGGGCCTTCGTCAAACGTATCTTCTCCTCAAAACCCTGCCAAACCAGCAGCTCCACCCAAACCCACCCAACGACTCCCATTACCACCACCACCACCACCACCTTATCCTCCGCCAGATCATCCCAGCACTCCATCGCCCCCATATTCATACCACCCGAAAATCAATCTGGGTCTTGCTTAGAATCCGATATCTCCGCCGATAACCCCTTCTTTCCTCTCCGAAACGATATCTTCCCCTGCACTGCCTGCGGCGAAATCTTCCCCAAACCCCAGCTCCTCGAACAGCACCAGGCAATCATTCACGCTCTCTCGGAGCTTTTCGATGGCGATTCGAGCAAGAACATCGTCCGGATCATATTCAAAACCGGTTGGACCGACATCCAGAAGACCCCGAAAATTCATCGGATTTTGAAGATCCATAACAGCCCGAAGATACTTACGAGGTTCGAGGAGTACAGAGAGTCGGTGAAAGCTAAAGCCGCACGAAACGGCGCCGTTCGGAGACGAAACGAGAGATGTATAGCCGATGGTAATGAGCTCCTGAGATTCCACTGCTCGACGTTTCTCTGCGATTTGGGACTCGATGGGAATTCCAGCATTTGCAGCCAGCAGTATTGTAGTGTGTGTGGGATTATCAAGTCCGGCTTCTCACCCAAGTTGGACGGAATTTCAACGCTGTCGACTAGCTGGAGGGCACACGTGGCGATTCCGGAGGAGATCGAGGAGGAGTTCAGGTTCATGAACGTGAAGCGGGCCATGCTGGTTTGCCGGGTCGTCGCGGGTCGGATCGGGTGTGAAGCGGATGAGGACGTGGACAAGGACGATGGTGGGTTTGACTCGGTCGTCGGGAGGGGTGGGAGTGGGGCCCTCACGAGAGTTGACGAGGAGGAGCTGTTGGTGTTTAATCCTAGGGCTGTGCTTCCTTGCTTTGTGATTGTGTACAATGTGTGAGTATGATCCTGTGGTCTTTTTCTTAGTCATGGAATGTGATTCGTGATGTGTGGTGCTGATTGTGTATTACTGTTTCTCAGAGGTTTCGATTTGTCTGTGACCCAGAAATGGGGTCACAGTAGGTGTAGGGTGTCAGTCCCACGTGAACATAATGTTGCAGTACTCCCATAGAACTGATTTTGGGTCCATTAATTATTAGATGGCATGTTGTAAAATAGTTCCAATGTGGTTCTAGAATCTAAATATGTCAAGAAAATGCCAAGTGTGTGTGGGAAACGAGTTTTGTTTTGTTTGTTTCTTCAAAAGGGGATTTTTCTAGTTTTTTTTTTTTTGTTTTTTTCTAGTAGTTGAGA
>FXXK01001093.1:43102-80802 GCA_900184695.1 Betula pendula
TGAGAAAATGTTAAGAGCATTATAACTTTTAATATAATTTATTTATAAAACAAACTGACATGGTAGCCCACATGATACTGTTACGTTATCAACAATCAAATTTAAAAATTGACATGACAGTTTATATGATAGTACTACGTTAGTCACAATCAAATTTAATTATTTAGTGACAAATATAATAAGTGTCACATAAATTGTTGTGTTTATCTATAAAGGACTTATAGTAAAAATGGTAAGTTTATCAAGAGTGCTCTTGGTTCATGAATTGTGGTGGAACATTATAGGGAATTAAGTGCCTTGATTTTGCTAAAATTCCTATAAAGTAAATGCCTCTCACGGAGGTGTGGAGGTCATGGGCAGTGTCGGTGGTGTTAGGAGGTGCTGGTGGCTGCTCACATGATTCACTTGGCTTTTTAATTGCTTTATTGGGATTTTATAAATGCCTCTCATCGTTACAGGCAAAATATAGGTATGGTTTTGGAGGCAAAGTTTTTTTCCCAATTAAATAGAGCATGCATTTTAATACATGTGAGAAGATGAAAAGCTAAAATAAATTTTTCCAACCAAATAATTTAAAGAACTATATAATGTAATATCAATGGAAAAATAAAAAATAAAAAAAAAGGCCCACTCAGCCTTGTTTTCAGCCTTGTTTTCTGGATAGGGTCTTTGTCCAACCCATTCATTTTAGTGGTGGATAGTACTACATTTCATTTCAACCAAACCATATTCTCTATTACTAAACTTTGGGGCATAATGCTTGAGCTCATTGTTTAGCCCATTTTTTAATCATCTTTTCTAATATTCTTCTAGACAAAAAATAAAAAATAAATAAAACTTGAATTGCAAAGATAGTGAAGAGATGAGCTCAAGAATAAGTGAAAGCATTCCCTTTCTCCAAGGACCAGCTTGAGCTTTGAGCTATGGGCTTAAGAATGTATTCGTTTGAATTCAGTTGTATTAGCTTTCCATTTACTACTACAGGGACAGTTTTTTTTTTCTTTTTTTTTTATGAAAAAAAAAACCTAGGTTGGAAAAAAATTTGTAATTCAGTTTATTAAACTGAAATTTATTCTTAAACATGTAATTTTTACATACAAAATAAAATAATAATAATAATAGGAAAAAATGTTTAAGAAGTCCTTGAAGTATCAATTTTTATTAAGTCACTATCCAAAATTTAAATTTTATCAATTACTCGTTAAGTTAGAACTTTTATCAAATAGAACTTTTTGTCCACCTTCTACTAAATTTTTACCAATGCTGCCATGTCATATCCAATCAGGAGGCAACATGTTTTTCAGTTAATAAAAAAAAATATAAAATGTATATATATATATAAATGGGGGTTGCCGAGCTACCTCATCCTCACTTTTTTTTTTTCAACTTTTTCTTTTTTATATCTATGTTTATAACTTTTTGTTTTTATATTTTTTGGTCATTATTATTTTTATTAAAAGAGACACGTGTTACTTTCTGATCAAATATAACATGTCAACATCATTAGAAATCTAACAGAATGTGAACAAAAAGACTTAGGTTATGTTTGGTACGCGGAATGACTATTCCTTAGAATAACTCTTATTAAGAAAGGAATAAATGTAGTGAATTAGTATTGTAATTGCTATTCTTATAGCCATGATGGAATGGTTATTCCTTCAACCATTCCATCATGGCTATAAGAATAACTATTACAATACTAATTCACTACACTTATTCATTTCTTAATTGGAATAAGAATAGCCATTGGAATGGTTATTTCAAGGCTAATGCACTACACTCATTCATTTCTTAATAAGGGCTATTCTTTGAAATAGCAATTCCGCATACCAAACATATCCTTAATTGATAATAATTCCAATCTTAAAAAATTAATTGATAAAATTAAAGTTTAAAGTGCGACTCGATAAAAAGTGATACCTTATAGATCTCTAAAAAGAAATTCCTAATAATAATAATTGATTAATCAGAAAGTGACTTGAGCATGCTCAATCCTACGCATTGATTTGGACAATTAACTAAAACAATTAATCAATTAATCATTTTTTTTTCTAATCAAACGGGAAAAGGGCCGGGTTAAAGGGGAATTCAATTAATCAATTGAAAAGCGGCGTGAACATGTTCGAGCCAAGATATTGGTTTGAACCGGGTGGAGTAAAAGATTCCGTAATTTTCACTCTTTTTTATCTTCAAAACTGCCAAAAACATGGCCCACCCATATTTTCCGCGCGAAAAATGCTCGGTACTGAAAAATTGCATGCATCCAGCATCCCCCAACTTCGCCGCTTATCACAGACTTTTCTAGCACTGAAGTGCAGATCCCAAGAAACAAAGCCCCATGGAGAAAACACAGCTCAGCTCGCTTTCTCCGTTCCCTTGTTGTCGAAGCGAGAGCCGCACGATGGCTCTGGCTCATTGGAAGAGATCATCCTCTTTGATCCTTCCAAAACCAAAAACTAAGAAGAAGTTGTTTGACTATGGAAGCCCTTGGAAATTGTTCCTTCTTGGAGTATCCTCCTCCCTCGCCAGGAATCTCGCCCCCTCGGCCCTCCGATCCTTTTCTTTGTGATCCATCATCCACGTGAACCTTTTCTTCTTTTCCCTCCTTTCCTTTGCGTGCTCTTCAAAAAGGGTCTCGCATGCAGTTACATCTCAGATTACCATGGCTTTCTGCTTCTTCTTCGTTCTGCTGCACAAGCTCTCTAGCTCGCTGCTAGTTTGTATAAATAATTCTCCAGCTGTTGTGATTATTCGAGGCTGAAAGGATATTGTAAGGTACGAATCTTAATGGAAATTCTCCTATTTCCTTCCTTTTTCCTTGAATTTCTGTTCCTAGGAGTAAGATTCAACTCTGTAGGAGTGGGGAAATTTGTTCTGACATTCACATTAACTGCAAAACTTTTATTCATTCTGAGCTCAGGTTATAATGTTCTCTTCAGCTTTCCACTTAATTTTCATAATAACCACAAATTACATTGAGTTAATCAAAATTCAAACATTGAGTATGCTTAGGCTCATTGATTGTGCCAGGGAAAATTTTAATTTTAATTTGATCGAGTAAGAAATTAGGCGTTGGAAAGTCTTCGTGTGGTAGTCTGTCAGTCATATGTTTGATGTTTGGCTGTTTTTCATTACCGGCCTTCTGCCTTTGTTTACCTTTAGGTTATGTTTAGTAAACGGAATGACTATTATTTGGAATAGCCTTTATTAAAAATGAAAGGAGTGTAATGGATTAACTTTGTAATAGTTATCTTTACGGCCATGAGGAAATAACTATTTCTTCAATTGAGGAAATAGTCATTCTTTTTAAATTTAAGAAGAATGGTTATTCTCTCGGTTGAAAGAATAATCATTCTCTCATGGCTATGTGAATAATTATTTAAAGGCTAATCTATTCCACTCATTTCATTTTTAATAAAGGCTAATCTTTAAAATAGTCATTCCGCGTACTAAACGTGTCCTTACTCTTTCAAACTCTTTCCTGCTTCCTTTTACTTCACCTTTTAGGCACAGTTTATAACGCATTGAGATATAGTGCAATACCTTTTATTTGAGCTGTTCATTTAAATGAATGGTCCAAATTGTAACAACGAAAATAGAAAGGTGACTTGTAGTGCAAGGAATGCCTTTTTTTTTTGTAATCAAGGAATGGCCGTTGGGGTGGCCAAACTAGCTTCGTGGCCAAAGTGGTTCCGATTAGGGGCGAACCTAGAATTTTAGGTTTGGGGGCAAAACTGAAAGAAAAATTATTGGGGGGTCAAAAATAATTTTTTAAGGATATATCTTAAAAAAAATAAAAAATAAAAAATTTTGGGAGGACTACAGCCCCCAAAGCCTATTCCTCCCCAGTGGCCGACCCCTTCTTTCTTCTTTTTATTGCTGTCATGATCTAAGCCTTTCATTTTGGATAAGAGGCTGATGCAATACTGGTGTTTAAAACAGTAACAATAGTTTTAAGTCCATTTCGTTTTCCATTTCCAGGTTAGTGACATGTCAGCCGATTTCAAGTTAGATGTGGTTACTAGCCATGACATTGAGGAATCTGAGTTAAGCTCAATAAATGGAGAAGTGACACTGAATGATAGGGTTAATGCAACATATAAAGTTTTCAACGATATCAGTAAGCAAGGAAATGGATCAATTACCAATAATGTGACAACTGCAGAACGTAGAGCTTTCACTGACAGGTAGAGTGAGTTAATCTTATTACCTGTACTGGTTTTTTCTTTTGTTCTTTTTGTATCATGCAGAATTTCGCCATGTACAGATTTCTTTTCCTTTCCCCACTTCCAATTTCATTCTATTACTTGGTGTTTGAGTTAAACCTTACTATTTATCATATAATTCTAGAAAGCATCTTTCTAGGACATGAAAATGATGCGTTGGATAGGGAAATTGCTTTTTAAACATTCTTTCCTACTTGATTTGATTTTCGATAGAGTTAGATCAACTTTGTCATTTTGTGATATACTTTTACGAGTGCTGAAGGCTTATTAAAGCTTTTACCATAATTTCTTTACAAATTGATCTGGAAGTCCACGTGACACTTACCGCGTCAGCCACTAATTAACAATTAAATTTGAGTGTGGCTAACATGGTAAGTGTTATATAGACTAGCACGTTACTTTAAAAGTTCATGTGACACTTATCACATTAGCTACTAAACAATTAAATTTGATTGTAACTGACGAAGTAAGTACCATGTAGACTACCACGCCAGCTTGTAAAGGGTTGTAGTAAAAACTGTAATACTACAAACATTTTCCTATTTTTAGTACTATTCCTTCTAACACGAGTGCCTCATTACCACTTCTCAAGAATTTTTCTTTTGCCCACTTGTCACAATGATACTTACTAGTCAAAATCTAATGATTTGGTAGAACTAACTAATCTTTTTTCTCTGAATTGTTCTGTATTTTGTTATCTCTACATGAAAAGAGTTCTTATTGGGGAAGCAAAATTTGGAAGATTTGAAGAAGTTCATGTTCAATTTGGGGCATTTCACCGATCGCAAATTGATGGGTCAAACCGTTTTGCTTCCTAAGCAGGTTTTCTAGAGGGAAACGAGCTGCAGTTGATAATAGTGTCATTCTTCCGGTTGTGGATGATGAAAAGCGTGAACATGGATCAGGAAAAAAAATCTGGACCTCTTTTGTCTGGGACAGCTTATTGCATATCCTCTTGCAGCATGATATTGCTAAACAAAGTTGTTCTATCAAGCTATAATTTTAATGCAGGAGTATCACTGATGTTTTATCAAGTATGTTACTTATTTGTGATCCATTTGCTTTTCTAGTAGGGTGTGTTAGAATATTAATAAAATGATCGTTTCCTATCAACTTAAGATTTTAAGACAACTAGTGATTCAATATGGTATGAACTATCAGAATAAAAGGTCTTAAGTTCGAACTTTTTCTCCGTCATTAATCACTTCTTATTTAATATTAAGAGAGACTTTGAAGCCACACATGAGGGAGAGTGTTAAAATATTAATGAAATGATTTAATAGGAGTGATTGAACAAGGGAGGATGAAGAATTGTCTAATGTTTCCTACAGGAAACGTTTTTCACTTCATCCCATGGTTTCTGTAATTAAACCATAACTAAACATATGCAGCCTATTTGTAGCACATATGGATAGTGGATCTTTCTCGCTTGTTAAATTGTCTTTTTGTCTTCCTTGTGTTATTAAAAATTCATATAACCATGATGATACCTAATTTTTTTTTTTCTTCATGTAATTTTAAACAGAACCTTATCAGTTCTCTAGTTGTTGTGCTACTGGGCCTCTGTCGAGCAGTTTCTCTGGAAAAGCTTAACTGGAAGCTGATTAGGGTCTGGATCCCTGTCAATTTAATATTCATTGGAATGCTTCTATCTGGGATGTATAGGTAGGCTATGAACTGCCCTTTTTTGGTTCTCGTATTATGAACAACTGTTTGATTAATATTTTCTTGTGCACATTTTCTTTTCAGTTTGAAGTACATAAACATTGCAATGGTGACAATTCTGAAGAACATGACAAATATTTTAACAGCAATTGGAGAATTATATATATTTCGGAAAACCCAGAATCAAAAAGTGTGGACTGCAATGTTTTTAATGGTAAATGTCATTCTTCCTCCAACCTGTTCAGCACAATTCCTCAATCTCTTTGCTGGTGATGATGACTAGTTGCCGTAAAGGATATATATACCTATCTATTTGAGTTCAATATAATGCTGGAGTGATTTTATTATGCTTAGGATTAGTCTCACATTGTTTTTGCAGCAGAAAAGCACTTTGGTACAATTGTTTTTTATTTGGAATTTAATTTTATTAAAATAAAATTTTGTGGTTTACTCTGTTTACACATTGAAACATATTCGAAGAGTTGGCAAGACCCAAATCTTAATTTTGGAGAGCTTGGTATCTTACTTCCCTTAGTGATGCCAATACTTGTCTAAGCTCTGTAAGTTCTTGGATCCCTTTATATGCATTTGGAAAGAGATATCAGCTTAATATTGCATTTTCCCTAAAAGTCAAAGAAAAAAAATTGCCAGTACTTTGATTGATTAATCTATAAATCATGTTATTTCTTCCAATCTAATAATCTTTTTGGTTTTCTATCTGCTTTCCAATCATTTGTTTCTTTTACAAATATATAGTTCTTCCTTTTCTAGAATAAGAAAAAGAGTTTTACATGGTCTGTATCTCTGTGCATTGCAGATTATCTCTGCTGTCACTGGTGGTATCACGGATCTCTCCTTTGATGCAGTGGGTTATGCATGGCAGATTATGAATTGTGTTCTAACAGCAAGCTACTCTGTATGTATAGTTTTTAGATGCAATATATTGTTTATTAATCTTGCCTTTTTTCCTTTAAAAAGCAGTGAGATTAGTGTTTGCTTTTGAGAGATCTATAATTTTGAGGTTGGACTGTGGGAAGTGGGAACCATGATTGTTGGTGAAGATCTCTCTATAAATCTAGAATTCTGCAGAATTAGTAAGCAACATTTTCCCTTTGTGATGTAGCTCACCCTGCGGCGTGTCATGGATGAAGCAAAAAAGTCAACAAGATCTGGATCACTCAATGAAGTTTCAATGGTGTTGCTGAACAATTTATTATCTCTACCTTTTGCGATCTTCTTGATTATACTGCTTGGTGAATGGGAATATGTAATTAATGCGTAAGCTATGTCTTTTAACTACAAAACTGGAGACAACTACTTTCTGGCTTTACTTTCATGCAAGCGGCAATATTTTTCTTGTTTCACTGTTTCTTTTTGGTCGTGATTTCCAGGGATGTAACTAAATTGCCAATGTTTTGGGTTGTTGCCACGGCCAGTGGATTCCTTGGACTCGCCATTAGCTTCACTTCTATGTGGTTCTTACATCAAACTGGCCCGACCACTTACAGGTATACACATCTTAGTTGATCATACAATGTCTCCATACCACATGGTGTTATTAGATTATTCTGATTTTAGTTAAACGACTTAGGGAGCTGTAGATACATATGTGTTATTATTTCAAAAGAACTAGTCAAGTTACAATTAGAATTCCTTAAAATCATATATAAAGCCTAGTTTCACTAAAAAACTGATATGAAACTTAACACTTATGAGTATTTATAATTTAGCAATTCAATGTTGGCAATCTACCCACCCAATGTAAGATTGACTTTCTGGGATGTCACAAACAATTCATTCCCATGTATATACCACCTTGATTTTACATGGGGCAATGCTCGAGGCTATCAATTTTTTACACGACTTGCAAATCTGACATGAACCCAGTTAAAAGGTCTGACCCATTTAATTTAATGGGCCGGGTTATGATTGACCTATATAGTCTTATACAGATATTTCGATAAGACCCAAACCCGGCACACGACATTTAGGGCTAACAATTTTTGACACGACCTGTAAACCCGACTCAAAATTAAGTATTTAGGATTAAAGTGATTTTACCTATTTAATTAAATGAGTCGGTTATAATTGACCTTTATAATCTTGTATTCATATTACGACACGATCCGAACTCGACATGCAAACATGAATTGGCACCTCTAGGCAGTGGTGAATGCTGGTTAAACCTTCAATGAATAATACTAAGAAGGAATAATGACTAGTTGTGTAGCAAAATTTTGCATGATATCTAGGGCAAACTTTTATTCTATTCAATCTACTGTTTGCCTACATGAGCCACTCCAGAACATTTGTTATGCCGTTTTTTGACACTTATATTTTACCATTAACGTTGTGCTTCTGGTTCACAGTTTGGTGGGTTCCTTAAACAAGATTCCTATCTCCATTGCTGGTTTACTGGTCTTCAAGGTTCCACTTAGTCTATCAAATCTCTTCAGTATACTGTTTGGTAATAACAAAATCTACTCTACATAGCATAACAACTTTAGAGTATTAATTACTTATTCTTAGGCTCAAGCCAATATACTATAACACGCCTATTTCAGGTCTATTTGCTGGAGTATTCTTTGCCAGGGCCAAATTGTCCTGACGATCAAACTTCATTGGGAAAGAGAAGCGTCCTAAAGGCTGTTCAAATGGCTTCTGCCTGACTTGCAGAAATTTTTTTCCAGCACGGAAGAAGTGAAAAAAATTAAGCTTACATGTGGAGAATCAAAATTTCATTTGGATTTGACAATGGCAGCTGCCTTTACACACATGCAGGCTCAAGAATTTGAATGGCCAAAGAGATTCACAATTAACGAATATAAGTATATTCTTAACGGGTTTTGTTTCTTCAAACTTTTTTATTCAACATAAAAATTGGCATACTGAAAAATTAATCATCTTCATGTTGATTTGTCATGTATTAATTTTGGGAAAGAATTTTGTCAACGGAACGTAGTAATAATATTCTTTGACTGAGATTATCAAGGAGTCTGAAAACAAAAAGTTCTTGTTGTTTCTAAGCAGTCAGTGACTCTGTGAGAGAGAGAGAGAGAGAGAGAGAGACGTTACTAATTGGTCTATAGAAATAATGGATCGTGGATCATGGTCAATGAATAGCGGTAATTATTGTCCTAACATTTATCTAGTTATAACGGTACATTTTTATTAGGACAATTTTCCAACCCATCCTATTAAATTGATTAGTAATGTTAGGAATTATCTTGTTATCCTCTTAAAATTGACGTGATTTTGGATCAGATTGGGTCATGGAAAATGTTTAGTGTTGTAAGAACTCTTACAATCCAATTTGTAAAAAATTTTGTCATCTACTATAATCTTCTTACAAACTAACACGATAGTCTATAATTAGTAAAATGATTAAGGATGTAAGCTTGACGAGTCCGCCACTAAATAATTAAATTGAGAAGTCAAATTTTTTTTGCTTAAAATCAATTATGGACTATCTACAATGCGCCTATAGCATAACTTTTTTTTTTCATTTAAAAGTGCTTGATACATCAAACAAAAATAAAAAGGATTTTTTTTTTTTATATATTGCCTCTTGAGTGAACAAAGTTTTTGTCCAATCTATTAAATTGACATATGTCTTTAGAATATATGATTTTTTTCACATATATTTTTGTTAATAGGATTATCAGATCATATGCAAAGACGGAACTAGCCCCCCATGCCGTAAGCTAGTTTTCCCCAAAATTTTAAAACTCCCCCAAATTTTTTTATTTTTTTTTTAGGAGGTACACCCTCAAATTAATTTCCTCCCTCCCTATTTTTTTTAAAAAAAGTTTTGCCCCCACAATAAAATGTCCAATTCCAGCCCTGATCACATGCATTTAAAAATTGCATGTTCTCACGACATATATCAATTTACTAAGTTGGAGGAAAATTTATCCTAGATCCCTCTGAACAAGGAGAAAAGAATAAGTAATTACTAATAAAAAGAAAAAAGAAAGAAAGAAAAAGGAAAAACGACTTTATACATGACCCTTGTGATCTTTGGGCACTTAAAAAAAGCTTTAAAATACCAAAATAAACTGTCACTGCTTTGAGCTAAATTACCTCTTTGAATTCTAAAATGTCGACCCAACAACATGCAAATTTAAGCTGTGAAATTAATAGTGAGCTTTTATAAGCCAAAAAAGATAAGAAACAAAATTAAAAGGGTCAATATTACCTCCATGTGCAGGCAATTAGCAGCCATCCAAGCATGCAATTAAAAACAAGGTCTTAGAATTCTCCCCAATTTCCTCACCCTAATTAATTACAATTAATTTTTAAAAATGACCTTAGCTGCCAACGTTTTCTTTTAGTTTCAATAATTAAGACCTCCATTTTTTTTTTAAAAAAAAAAAAGAAAGATTATGGCATTGATCGATATATCAAAATCACCCTCAAAATTTCCTTTAAAAAGGGTCATATTCGTCTTTTCAACATAATGGCGCCAAAATGATCAATAATTTGTATTATTTTGGTTTTTTTTTTAATAAAACAAGCAATTAAATTAACAATAATTGTAGGTTTAATAACGAACGCACTAATCTCTCCCTACTCTTTCTACTTTTGTCTGAGAGAGGAAGCTCAGGAGTTACACCCAATTCCAATTCTCAGCCGTTGGATGTGCCCCATTATCAACGGCTATCATGCCATGTGGCTAATTACAAGGCTTGGTATAAGCTTCTTGTCCAGCTCCTGTCATGGGGGTAATTGTCTCACAAGCTAAGCGAAAAACAAAAAAAAAAAAACCCACAAAACCTTCCCAAAAATCAAGCCCCCACAATACCTTCCATTTCTCTTCTCGTTAATTTTCAGTCTTCTTCAAGCTCCTGTTATGGAAGGACGACGAGAAGGTGCTTGTGGGAATAGAAATTCCCAGAATAACCCCCCCATATACCGTCCCGGTCCTCCATTAACAGCCATAGACCGGTTCTTGTACGGGCAGAACCATTTCTCTCAGCAACAACAGACTCAGAGCAAACAAGTGCTTGTTTCTGCTGATAACGACTTTATTAATCCTCCGTTTAGGGGTGCAATTGTTCAAGAGGCGGTGAGCTTTGTTGACGGGTTTTTTGTGGATGGAGAGCCTCTGAATTGGATGCATGAGAGAAACCCTAATATGGGTTTCAAAGAAGAAGTGAAAATACTTGTTGGGAATAAGAATTCTAAAAGCCTGGGAAAGAAAGCTAAAAAAGGCTCTTCTGAAGCTTTGATCAAGGGCCAATGGACTGATGAGGAGGACAGGTGAAATAAAAGGCTAGCTTTATATTTTCTTCTTTCTTTCCTATATCCTTTTTTCTTGTTTCTTTAGACTGAAATATTTTAGGTTTTTTTTTTTTTGTGTGTTTTCCATGGATTTCAGGACACTAATCAGGTTGGTGAAGCAATATGGAGTGAGGAAATGGGCACAGATAGCTGAGAAGTTGGTTGGAAGAGCTGGGAAGCAGTGTCGGGAGAGATGGCACAATCATTTACGCCCAGATATCAAGGTTTTCTCATCTTCTTTAATTAATTTATATATATGTAATTGTTTTGCAACTCTAGGCCTTTTATGGGTATCTAAGAACTGAAAACTTGTCTTAGATTCTCAGATTTGATTTAACTAAATAAACCATCAGTTCGACAAGAAAAATTAATCATAGAATTCGTTAATCATAGATTTCCTAGTCAATGTAGAAGATACAGATTCAAATTCTAAATCTTTAGATCCTTCTTGGATCTTTCGGATCTATGACAATAATAGCATGACATGCAATTAAAGCTTAATTAGATTTTTATCTGTATTTTTTTTCTTCTCTTAGAATTTACAATGGTCGATTTTTTTCTGTATTTTTTTTTCAGAAGGATAGCTGGAGTGAGGAGGAGGAGAGGGTATTAGTGGAAGCTCATGAGAAAGTCGGAAACCGATGGGCGGAGATCGCCAAGTGCATTCCGGGAAGAACCGAGAATGCAATAAAGAACCATTGGAATGCGACGAAAAGAAGGCAGAATTCAAGGAGAAAGAACAAGCAAACGACAGATCGTCAAAAAGGAAAGCCCCCCCATTCTTGTGTTCTTCAAGACTACATCAGAAGTAAAACGCTCATGAATAACAACAACGCTTCCACCTCCAGTACTACTACTACTACTTCCACCATCTCCGACGACCCATCAACCCAATTCAACGACTCTCCTACATTGGACATTTCTCAAACATATGATGAGGAACTTCTCTTCATGCAAAACTTCTTTGCAAACCAACCGCAAGTTGTTGACAACTATAATTACAACAATCCACCCGTCGAGACATTTCATGTTGTTGACAACGTTAACAACGTTAACCTTGAAACAAAAGAGACGTCGACCCACCTGTATTCTGACCTGTACCTGTCTTACCTGCTGAATGGCGGCACTGCCACCGCCAATGATTACTGTAGCTACGAGAACGACGTGAACATGGAGTTTCTTGCAAATCAAGCTTACTCGTCTAATGCAAAGAAAGAGATGGATTTGATAGAGTTGGTCTCTTCAAATTCTCAGTTCTCTCAGGGCAGTAACAGCAGCTTCTTTGTAGCTTAATCTTATAAAGAGTTTGAAGAACAATCCATGGGCTTGAAAAGGTGAAGCTGTTAATTAGTTCGATGATGTTGATCGAGCGTTTCTCTTATGGGTGGAATATTGGTGTTACTGTGTTGGTGGGATGTGAACTAGTGGCGTTTGTTTTTGTTTTGTTGCTGGACTGCAATCATTTTCCTGGGAATTCTTGCTTTTCTTTTTCTTTTTCTTTTTCTGTTACGTCTTTTTCTTTGCTTTTTCAACGGCTTTTGATTCTTACAATGTTGTTGACGACAGTTTTCAGTCAACACCAAGGAACTCATTGTTCTCAAATGGATATATAATTATTAATTTCCTTATAAATCTTAAAGCTTTGCTCTCCTTTTTTTTTTTTTCTTAAATTTACATATTCATGTATACCAGTTAAACCTATATATATGGGTCCAGTCTAAGTACTGTACTTGCCAATCAATTGCATATCTTTTACTGGACAAAGATTTTTTTTTTTTTTCCATATTAAATCGAGGCAAATTTTATTTTATTTCATCCATATATGATATTTTTCTCCTTTTATTTCCAACATAAATAATGTTTTTCTCCTTTTATTTATCAGAAAATATTTCAGAATAAAAAGAAAAAAAAAAAGTCTCTTCCGCTTAATAGATCAGGCATGGTATTGGTACATATGTATTTCTACATGTATTTTTTAACTTAGTGAAATTAAAAATATTTCAAGAAACATTTTCAACAAAACAACATTTCTAGCACCTTCTTATTAGATGCACTGCATCTATTTAAAAGAGTAATTCTAATTTTTATTTCATACTTATCTTACAATGTTAATGTAGTTGTTTTAATTTTATTTTTTTTTTTTAAGAAATAATACCAGTTCCAAAGGTAAAAATGCATAAAACTATCACATTAGCATTATAAGATAAAAATGTATAGTTTTTAGCATTACTCCTATTTAAAATATATAGTTCAATACAATTATTTAGCGTTGAAAAAGTAGTCTCCTATGATAAAAATTTCTATTAAAAATGTATCGGTTTTTTTTTTTTCCCCTTTAAGATGCTTAATTGGAAAAACGCTGCTTTGTGTAAAGCTTCCTATGAACAAATTAAGGATAAAGTTTTGTTCCTAACTGCATGGGTCGGAGAAAATCTATTAAATTGATATGTGTTTTTAGAGTATATATATATATATATGCTCTAAAGATATATGTCAAAGACTGAATTATAATAATTTATTTTAACTCAATTTAAGAGAAAACTCTATTCAAAGATTAATTTGTGATGTGCAATACTTTTTCTTTTCTTTTGAAATAGTCGCCTATACTTTTGGGGTCTGGTTATAAAGTTTCAATTGTTTAATTAATTAATACTAGAAATTACACTTGTATGTACCACTATTTTACCTTACTAATGTGACAGTGTCATTTAATCTTTATTTTTATTTTTTTAATAAGAACTAATTAACACTACAATATCAACAAAATAAGATAATAATAAGATAAAAATATGGTTTGTTAACATCGATCTCTTTTCAAGTTGTAGTGTTAAGTAATTGAAAAATAATCCGATAGAACAAAACAAGTTTGGAGCACTTCGTAATAGCAAAGCATTACAGTTTCTTCTTATTTGAAAAAGTAACGGTTTCAATGTCGTAATTACTATTTTTAAATGGCGTTTTTATTGTTGTTTATGGTGCTATTTTCAGTTACAAATCCAATATAATTCGAAGTACTTTGAAACACAAGAAACCTTTTTTATTTACATGTGAAAAATAGTAGGAGAGAAATTTTTTTTATCAAGAAATGATCAATCAACCACACCGTTGATAAAAAAAGAGAGAGAAGTTTTTTTAAAAAAAAATTGGATTAGATGAATTTTCTTTAACTTAACTATTAGATTAACATATGTCTTTATAGTACGTGATATCAATTTTTTTTTAAAATGCATATAAAATCCCTATACTTTATTAAAAATACATATGAAAATTACAATTTCTAAGAACATATATCAATTGAGAGTTATGCTGGAGACCATATTTTTATCTATTTTTTATTTTTTTTAAATTGATGTGACTTTTAAAATTACCATTAGATTTGAGATAGATCACTATTAGTTATGATTTTTTTTTAAAAAAAAATGGAGGTCTTAATTATTAAAACAAAAAGAAAACATTGGCAGCTAAGGCCATTTTTTAAAATTAATTGTAATTAATTAGGGTGAAGAAATTGAGGAGAATTCTAAGACCTTGTTTTTAATTGCAGGCTTGGATGGCTGCTAATTGCCTGCACATGGAGGTAATATTGACCCTTTTAATTTTGTTTCTTATCTTTTTTGGCTTATAAAAGCTCACTATTAATTTCACCGCTTAAATTTGCATGTTGGTGGGTCGACATTTTAGAATTCAAGAGTTAATTTAGCTAAAAGCAATGACAGTTTATTTTGGTATTTTAAAGCTTTTTTGAAGTGCCCAAAGATCACAAGGGTCATGTATAAAGCTATTAAGTCGTTTTTCCATTTTCTTTCTTGCTTTTTTTTTTTTTTTTTTTTTTTTGGTTGAGAGAACCATGTTTAAAGTGGAAGGCAATTGATTCCGAGTGATCCAATTCTGCACTAGGCATAGCTAAAGTATCTCTTTTAAGAAGATAAGAAATGGTGCAAACCACAATTTTATCACATTTTAATTCTACTAATTTGCTGATGTAGCACCGTCAATCAGCCATTGTTAATGTCATTTCAATAAATTGAGATCAAATTCGTGTTATCCTTATGACTTATTTATATTAGTAATTACTTATTCTTTACTCCTTGTCCAAAGAGATCAAGGATAAATTTTCTTCCAACTTAATAAATTGATATATATGTCCTTAGAATAGGCAATTTTTAAATGCATGTGATCAAGGTTGGAATTGGCAATTTCAATGTGGGGGCAAAAAATTAAATAAAAAATCAGGAGGGAGAAAATTAATTTTTGAGGGTCTAGCTCATAAAAAAATAATAATAATAAAATAAATTGGTGGATTTTTTAAATTTGGGGAAAACTAACTTATGGCATGGTGGGCTAGTTCCGCCCTCGCATGTGATATGTTAATCCTATTAAAAAAAATGTAAGTGAAAAAAAAAAAAATCATTTCAAAAATCCAAACAAATATCTAAGAAGATAATACTTCTTTTTTGGAATAAAATTATTTCCTTGCATATTTGTAATGACCAAATTGTGTTAAACTATGCTTATGCATCTTTATAATTTTGTAGATATTATCCATCATTTTTGGATATTGGACTGGATCTAGAGGGCTCAATCACATGAAGTACACAATTTAGTATCCGTTACCCATTGGGCCTAGAGTCGAGCCCAACTATGTCTACGGAAAAGAACTTCGTCCACTTCCTCTACCTTGAGCGAGAGTCTGTCCAAAGAATCTTCTTTTCTTTTTCTTTTTTGTTTTCTTTTTTTTTTTTTGTCCAAATAATCTTAGGCATGAAACAAGTTTTTTTTTTTTTTGAAATGAGGCATGAAACAAGTTAGGCCATACTTTAAAATCTCAGTTTTTCTTCCCCCATGACATAATCAAAAGGTTAATTTGATAAATATTCTAATTTTAATAAGAGTAACATTGTATACTACACCTCATTCCGCTTTTATTTTATTGGGCTGATGTGACAATACTCATCAGTTCTTGTTAAAAAAAAAAAAAATCAAAAGTTAATAATTATTATCACATCAACAAAAAATTGAGGTGTATTATATATCGTTACTTTTTTAATAAAGATATTTAGATCGATATGACGCATGGAAGGACAGAACCACGGGGCCTGGCGCATGGCCCCTTTGGTTTTGAAAATTTCTCTTTATATATATGCCCAAAAATTAGGTCTAGTCTCAATCAAAATTATATTTAACCCTTTATTCATGTTTTGCCTCCCATAAAATATATACTGATTTCGTCCCTGGTCGCACGGCCTTGTATTCCTTTAAAGATCCAACTAAATATGAGATTATATCTTAGGGCCACTCATCCAAAAATAAGAAACTTATATTTCAAAATTCCAAGTAAAAATTACCTAGTGATCCATGTATTGGAAAGGAATTAGAGAGAGGTGGATGGAGACATGGGCAAAGGGGCGAAAGCTCAATAACCACCTCCTTCGTTTCACGTGAAAAACCGTCATTTTCTGCTTGGCCTAACCCAATCCTAGGGAGACCATGGGCATGGGATCCATGTGCTTGACGCTAGTGTTTGTCAATGCTCTATTTATTGATATTTATTATTATGTATTAGCTTTTGAGTAGGTATTGACTGAGTGATCCTCTGTTTCAAAGCAACAAAGAGATGAATACGGATCCGAATTTCCTGTAATTGGGGCGTATGAATTGTAGTTCGAGATCTATAACTGCAGGACTCACTTGATATCAAAGTCTATTTAACTTTGTTTTACATTCTATTTTGAGTTTTGTTTTAGATGCATTAAACCTCCATGCATGTTTCTCAACAAAAAAATTACGGTTCCGCTCGTGATTTTGTTTTTAAAAAAAGTGTTTTAATGTAATATAAAGATGAAAGTTATTTTATAAGTATTTTATGTTTTAAATTGTTTATTAACATTTTTATTTTAAAAACATAAAACAAAGGGGGAGAATGAAAAAAAAAAAAAAAAAAAGTTAACAAACAAATCCTTATTTGTGGCTTCAATGGAACCTGAGGCCTCCATTTCTACGCTCGCCTCCATTTTCACACTCATCGATAACCATCTTTTTCCGCGGTGGCCTTTTTCTTAGATTTTTATTTAAGGTACATTGAATCCGGCCATTTTATGACCCATTTTCATTTATTTGCCTTTTTTAAAATAAAAAAATTTAAAAAAAAACTTGATTTGTCTATTCTGTTTGGGGCTTGTAAGTGGGCCGCCGATCTTCTCTGTACTTTGTTTCATTGTAACTAACCCTTTCCCCATTATTGATTTGAAAAAAAAAAAAAAAAAAAAAAGTAAAGTAGAAGCCAACTTGGAGTTGATATTGATGGGTACATTACCCTTTTAAGGAGTCAAATTATTGGTAATCATCTAGAGATCGTACTACTTTTTCAGGCACTTGTACGATACGTCAGTCCGTGACTGAAAAAGAAAAAGAGATTTCTCCTTTTTTTTTTTTTTTTCTTTTTTCTACGCCAAGAGATATCTCTTTCGAAGCATCCTTTTTTTTTTTTTTTTTATAATTTCTGTCATCGTGCATCACGCAAGCTTCTTTTCCAGACTAATGCGCCTCCCCATAATCACGAATGTATATTGATTTGTACAAAAAAAAATTTTAAAAAAAAGAGAGTGAGAGAGAGAAGTATAAGCTTCTTTGCTAAATTTAACATTGCTCCTATTCTTTTTTTTTTTCTAATTAAAAATAGCATATATTAACAAGAGGCTAATTAATTACACTTTGAGACATGATTTGTGTCACCAAAAAGTTTGAAAACTGTGCAAAAGCAAAACCCCAGCAAGCATCCCCATTGGTCCAAGCTACCACAATAGATCTCCATAGCAGAAGACACGCCAAACCCAACACACTGCCATGCTGTGCCCAACCCCTCCTCACTCACATGCATCCTCCTTCCAACTCCACCGCCCAATATTTTCGCTCACCACCCCACAATAAATTGAAAAACAACAAAGACAAAACGTCAAAAATAAACAAGAATTTCTTCTTCTTCTTTTCTTTTGTTGTTCCGCTAGACAAAAAGAGGGTGAAGTATGGTATTGGTATTGGTATGTTGGGAAGTGGGAACTAGCCCTTTTATTTCTTTTCTTTTTTTGGGGGGGGGGGGGGGAATATTTTTTTCAAGCTTCTTCCTGAGTGGTCTCTGAGGAGTCGAGAGGGAAACAAGTGTCTTCACCGCCAGTGTTCCAAAGGAAATGGGCATAATTAGCAGCATAGTAAGAGTTGCTTGGGTCGACGGAGATGGCCTCTAGGAACGTCTCCTCCGCCGCCCACAAGTCCTTCCTCACTCTCCACAAGAAGGTCGCGTATTTGCTGTATGCCTCCGCATCATGTGGCTCCACCTCTACCGCCCTCTTGAAGTAATCCTCCGCTCTGTTTTGCATTAAACAAACAAACACTGTCAACACCTATCTATTTTTTCATGTTAGTCTAAGCTAATACAATATTATGTAACTAGAGTCTACCCGGACCCGATGATACAGAAATTCGGACCCGGGCTAAAATCTCAATCCAGGTTTTACAAACTCAATAAAAATATCTCATTCAAGTCAACGAGTTCATAGTCAAATTGAGGGTATTTTCTTGTGAAGCACGTGGGTATCACGCAAAGTGACAGAAAATGGTACGTTGCCAAGAAAGGGAACCTAAACCACACATTCCCCCCCATCATCAAAACCCAAAATTAAGCAAAGCGACAAAAGTGGATTGAAAATGGAAGATCTCCATGCCATGGCCCTTGGGGTATCGGAGAAACAAACTACAAAGGCCGACATGAACTCCTACGCTACGTTATACAGTAAATTACTAACATGCATCGTAGATTTGGACTAAAATTAGGCAAACATATAAAATTAAAATAAATTACAGTAATATCAATGGCAAAAGAAAATTAATTGTACCTGTCGTAGTCGTGGGCGACGAGGTAGAGGAACTGAGCGAAGTTGGCGAGAAAAAGAGTGTTTTTGGGCTCTTGGGCCAGGCCCGTTTGGTAGAGCAGCTCTGTTCTGAAGTACTCAGCGTAGTCGTTGTCCGCTTCGATCTTAGCCGTCACGGGCGAAACGAACCGTTTCATTGTTTCTTCATCCAGAGCTTCGTCTCTGAGAACCGCTTGCATTCCAGAAGCTTCTTCGACTATGGAGTTCCACAGAGTCGCCTCTTCTTCCTGTGTCTCCGCCTCCGCCTCTCTCGTTGTCCCGTAAGAGGAAGACAATTGAGAAGAAGACGAGTCGGGGGGAACCGTCCCGTACTGGTAATCCGACCCGTCGAACCGCCCGTCACCGTCGGTCCCACTACCCACCGGCCGAACCTTTCCTCCACCGCCATTATTGCCGCCGATGGAGGCCGTCTTCCCCGACGACGAAAAACTTTTAATCGCCGAAGAATCAAACCGTTGAAGCTTCTGATCCTCATCAATTTCAACCAGCGAAGCGATCTCTGTCGTAGTTGAATAAGACCCAATTGGCTGTGAGGCTGCGAGTGCCAAGTTATTGTGGCCCATTGAGTACACGGTAAAATTCGCGAGGAGTATCATCACATACACCATTAGAGTCGGCGTGTGTGAGAAGACCTGTTGGAACAGCCACACGAACGAAGCGTGCATCTCCTTCTGGACACGTGCGATAATCCCCTCTAGGTCTTCGTAGAAGAGGAACTCTCTCATATGCAACGTGTAACTATGGAGCTCTCTGATGATGAACACCATCGACGAGAAAGCTTTCTTTACAGAGCAATAAGCCGATTCACCGACCTCTCTGAACCCCTCCTTCCATTGCATCTTCCGCTTGATGATTCGGAGCGAAAACGGGAGATCCACGCTATTCGCCTTGCGCTCGATGCTCGCCGGGATGATTTCGTCTTTACCGGCCCAATCTGGTGGCTCATGCCTAATCTCCGGCCACGGAGGCTCGAGCTCCAAAGGGGGCTGTGGTGGTCTATGAGTCTGATTCTGTAAAAAGTCGACGCCACTGTTGAAACTGTTGAAACTATCAATGGAATCTCGAACGATGTGTGATTCCGAATCATCCATTGCGGTACTGTTATCGTCGTCGCTATCGTCCGACAATTGGAATCGGAGTGCCAATTCCTGAATCTTCTTCGAGAATTCTTCGTCCGAAAAAGCGTCTAAGCTGGCACTGCAAGCTCGTTTCAGAGTCCCAGCTCTCGGTTTCGGGAACTCGTAAGACTGGGACCGGTAAATCGTAGTCGGTGGGACTCCGAACAGGGCCGATCGTTCCATTCTCTGCACGTGCCGGCACACGAGTGCTCCTCCATCGCGGCTACGACGTCGTCTTGAAGGAGACGAGACTGCTGAGGATAGGGTTTGAGAGGAGGTGGAAGAGCGAGGAAGAATCGGCTGTGACCAATGCAAACAGGTCGTAGCTTCCATATCTCTAGTAGGGAAGGTGAAAAGGGAAACAGCGCAAAGTCGAAAGGGTTTAGAAATGAGAAACCAATGGAACCCAAGTCCGGGAAAAGGTTTTCTCAAAAGAGGAATTTTTTTTCTCTTCCTCCAATCACTACCTTTTTTCAATCCGATCCGAGGAAAGTCTTCCCCTGTCTTCCTTCAAATTCACTCTTTCACCTGAAAATCAACAAAACCAACCAAATTCATAAACAATTTCATCCCAAAATCCTACTCAAAACACCAATTTTCAACCAAATCCCAGATTTTCCCTCAAAACTCAAAGAGAAGAAATCTAATTTTGATTCGCAAAAATCATTTCCATCTCTGCCATTTCTTATAGAAAGCTAATTCCCATGGCCACTCATTATTTTCCCATGAAAATCGGATCGGGAAAACGCGCACCAAGACCAACTCACGCGTTCGCGAAAATCGATGACAATGAATTCCAAAATGGAAAATTTTTTTAAAAAAAAGTCGTCAGAAACTTACTTTGATTTGTTCAGGGACTCCGATAAACGTTTCCGGCGAAGATTTCCGGCGAGAACTCAAAGCGGAATACAGACCTTCAACTTTTGTCACTGAAAGCCCTCTCGAATCCTTTATATATACAAAGTCTCTACGCTCTCATAAAAATCTCAGGGCGTGTACAGTACAGCCTGTTAAAAAGTATAATAATAAAATAATCACATCACTCACAAAAAAAATAATATAAATAGTAAAAATAATATATTAATAATAATCATCACATCGTAGGTATATGGAACCGTACAATATGAAACGGGGAGTTTAGGTACCCGGTCAGTTCAGTGTGGGTCCCGGGTCAGATGCCAATATGCAAGCGTTTGGGAAACTACTCGAGGACTATTCAGCCCCACGCGGCTGCTTTCACGGACTACTCGGATCCGATCTGACCGTCCATCGTGTGCCACTTGTAGCCACCGACTTCCACCACAACTGTGAAAATCGTGACACCACCGACTCTTTTGTTGTTGTGGCGACACGTGTCCGTCTCATAACTGCAGCCGTTGTCGTGTGTTTTTTTATTTTTAACACGTTGTCGTGGTTATTTTTGAGTGTAAAACTCAACGTGTGTTTCCCGAAAGCCCTTCGATTAAGATATTTTCATTTTTCACCAATCTTACGATGACGGATGACGAGGGATTATTTTGTTGATGATACATTTGAAAGTAGAGGCGCTCTAACTCTGCTTTGCAAAATGACTAAAATGCCCTCCTATAATTCTTATAAGATTAATGTTATACTTATCATCATTTTACAATTTAATAACACTTGTCAGTGTGCTGAGAACTACTTCCACCGCTCGAAAAAATAAACAAAAAATTCAACAATTGATCCGTTTGGTAAAAAAATTTTGGGTTTTGAAAAGAGTATAAGTTTAGAATTGATTTGGTGGGGCATATTAGAGATAAGTTGAAAATTAATCTGGTAAAATTTTGGAAGTGTTTTGTAAAATCCAAAAATCAAGAAATATCTTTATAAATAAAAATAATTCAAAAATTGTAGTACCACAATTTTTTGAAAAAAATAATAATTTTTTTATATTTTTTGAAAAAATGCTGTGTTTTCTTATTATTTTTTCAAGTATTTTGAATTTTTAGAAGAATTTTGTAGTTTGTTTTGAAAAAAAAAAAAAAAGTATTATGCCTAGTGATAGAGGAAGAGGGCCAGTAGGGGCTATGCCCCCCCCTCCCCCCAAAAAAAAACTTGGAATAATTTTTTTTTCTTAACTTATTGGCCCCTACTCAATTTTCTTTTTGAACCCTACCCAAAAAAAACTTTTGGCCCTACTCAATACAAATTTTAACCCTACCCACTAAATTTTTTGGCCCTATCCAATAAATATTTTAGCATTTACCCATTAAAACTTAAAAACCCTAATTACTTAAAAATTAGGTAAAAAAATATATTTAACCCCTAAGTTTTCATTTGATTTGAATTTATCCATTGGGTATTCAATTTTAAGAATACAGTCCTTAAGTTTTAATCAAGTTTTAAATTGGTCCCTCAATCACTTTACGATCAAAGTTAAAGATTTTCTATTTGTTAAGTATGTCTCATTTGACACGTCAAGGTCTATCTCAACATCAAAATTAATGATTTTTCCTATAACGCTTCAAATCTAGAAGATTATGATGACAAATAAAATTGTTTTTGTTTTTAGAGTTGATTTTTTTTTTTATGGATGATTTGGAGCTTAATGATTTGATATTGATATTAGGTGTTAATATGAACACTAATGTGTTTAATTGAGACACATGTAACATGTGACAAATCATTTATTTTGATAAAAAAGTGATAGAGTAATCTATTTAAATTATGGGTAAAACCTATGGACCATATTTTTAAAATTAGAAACATAAAGATTAAATTCAAATTAGTTAAAAACCTAAAGGTTAAATATGATTTTTCTCTACAATTTTTTTTTTAAAAAAAAAAAACTCCTTAAAATTGTAAGATTCTACATGCAAGAACCGAAGAGCAACAAAAAAAGAAAAAAAAATTTACTTTGGCCCTCCTCATAAAACTTTCTAGCTCCGCCCCTGGCCACATCTAAAAATTCATTTGGTTAATCAGTTTTAAAAAGAGTTTTCAATATTTAAAAAGTAATCAGAATTTTACAATATTTTAACAAACACTCTCGAAGACTTTTTTATTTTTTTCTAAAATACAACTTATAGGAGAAAAATATACTTTACCCACAAAGTATCACCATTTTGACAGTTTTACTTCCAAAGTTTAGAAAGTTACACTTAAAACTCACTATCATACTGTGTTACTTTAGTCCTTTCGTTAAGTTTTTTTCATGGAATTTAATCACGTAATATGTGACTTTTTAGCCCATAAACTCTAAAAAATGCTTTGAGAGTAAAGTGTTAAATACAATTTAAAGGAAAAAAAAATTATGAATATAAAATTGGTCTGTATGGTTTGAGGTTTTGACAAAGAGTAATTATAGATGTCAATCTACTGTCTACCTTATGTCCATAAAAAATTGACATGGCTTTTAAAATTATCATTTGATCCAAAATCAATAATAATATATATAAATTCAATAGTAATTTTAAAAGCCACATTAATTTTTAGTGTCCATATTGTAAACAAGTGGTTAACATATATCATTACTTTTTAACAAATAGCTCAATGTGGTTTTAAAAAGTAATTAAACCCTCGGTAAAAAAAAAAAAGTCTCCACTATTAGAAATGTGGACAAAACCTATTTATATGACACATCAACACTTGTTGTTTACCTTTTAAGTGACATGTGTCACTTACAATCAAAAGTGATATATATATATATATATATAAAAGAAAAAAAAAGAGGAACCACCCCCTTTAGCCAAATGGGGGTGTGATCAAACCACCTCCTCTAGCTTGCCCTACATTTGACCATTTGGGGTGAGATGGCTATTGGGGAGTGGTTCGAGGATTTCCATATTGCCAAAAAAACAAATTGAAAGAGTGGTCGAGTCATTTTCTTTAGCCAAGTAAGACGGTGGTTTAAAATAAATATTTTATATTTGGTTTTTTATATATTTTATACTTTTTTTTATTGTAAGTGACATCTTAATATAATTAGTGTTTATATAGCACATTAACGAATTCTATCAACTTTTCTAATAATATAAACTTTTTTTTTCTTACCCTAAAGAGTGTTTAAACCCTATAAAAACTATTTGGCAAAACCCCAAATCACATTACCAATTTTACATTTATCCTTAAAATTTAATACTAGTAATTGGCAAAAAATTATGAAATCCATAATTACGTGGTGTGAGAAATTGGATTGAGTTAGTTTTCGTCAAATTACTATAATTGAAATATACAAAAAGATATGGATTTGGATTGAGTGCTGTAAAAGCACTCAACCCAAAGTGAATCAATAAGTAGATTTGATTCCAAAAAATTAAATTCAAATTCATCCCCTTAATTTATTACAGTTTGGATGCTACAATAGCACTCAAGCCAAATTCAAAAAAGATATAATCCGAGGGTTATTTTGTCATTTGACTTATAATAACACTCAAGCCGAATCCAAAAGATATAATCCGAGGGCTATTTTTGTCATTTGACATATACAGCGACATGTGCTATACTTATTTTAATTGAATTTTCGAAATGGGGCAGAAACAAAGGTAAGCTGTGGTTGCCCGCGCGCGTCCATCTCCGTAGGTTGTATAAGTTTACAATATCTTCAATAAATAAACTATAATAAAATTATGTCTCTACATCTTTTGCCTTTTATTCCTATTTTGAGATATCGGTTGTTGTTTTTCTGTCTACAATTTATTTGGTCCCTAATGCGGACAAAAAATCTCCGAAAATATCTAGCTGGAGGCTTGGGAAGGGCGAGGAACCGACGGTCCAAAATGAAAGGTCAGACGGGTGGGGGGTGAATGCCAAAGACCAACTTGCACGATGGTGCCATCAGGAGAAAAGAGGGGAGAGAGAGACACCTGATGGCGACACCCACGAAGGAATCAACTGCTGCAATTGCATGCTCCAGATCTTTTTATTGGTTGCGACTTGTGAGTAAATTTTTTTTAATTTTTGTGAGTGGTTGTGATTAATTTGATAACCTCTTGTAATTTCATTTTTACATTTCGAATCAGATTTTCTATTACCAACTTGCATAACAATGACAATAAAATAAAATATAAAAAAATTGGGAGTGGGATTACTACTTTATGTATGTATATATGTGGAAAGATAATGACTAATGAGGCGGCTACAGCCGTCGGTGATCTTCCTTCCTCCCCTAACAAACTCATTTATCGTTATTACCCATCGCAAGTAAAATTTTAATCAAACAGCTCTCTCCAAATCGTTTCACATCAATCACCAAATTAAGAAAATTACGAGGTTACCATATTGGACCAAGCCTCTCTTATTAAAAAGGGACATGCACGGGACATGCGCCCCCATGTACGCACATACTATTATTTTACTTTTTTTCATTCAGCTTTTTTACCAAAAAGTTTACGGATTTAAGTAATAGAGACTCCTGTTGAAGCACTTTTAATTGGCGTCACTCTAATAGCTTTTTTTCTTATTTTGCTAGTGACTTATTGTCGGTCCGACCATTCGAAAATTGGCTTTAACAAAAAGATTTGAAATTCGTCTAACAACGCCTAAAGGGGTGAAAATATGTTTTTTAACGATGATGACCGATAAAAATATTACAACCACACACATAATCAACAAAATTAATTAAACCAGTAAATAGATTAAATACAACAATTTGGTGACGAACTCTTCAAAACTAAAATTAATATGGGACAGCTAAACTTATTAAAACTTATCCACTATAGAAGATTAAAATTACAGGTAGTTATACTTACAAAACCTTTGAAGTAAACATGATTTGTACATATCCACTAATCGATATGTTTGTTTTCTATCGCAATAGCTATAAAACGCTAATCAATCTTCTATTAAGTTTTCTTTGCAACCTAAAGCTCTGATGGACGAAGGTTTGATTTTGTGTGGTTTAACAATGTCTATGAGAGGTTTGAGAATGAAGTCACAACGATCGAGCTTTTCGTAAACTTTAATTTCAATAGTATTAAGGCTCCTGTTTAAACTCCTGTGATCCGGACTGTGATAAGAGCTCTCAGACTCAAGTCTTGAAGAGCCTTAAAGATCACATTTGAACGGTTATCAACTGAAATTGCGATCAAGCTTTTCAGTTAGTCTTGAATACTTGCCTCTTTTAAAACAAATTGAAATCTCGACTTAATAATCAAATATGGACTTACACCAAAATTATTTTGACACTCAATTTGCTAACATACAACCTACTTGCATTTGGTAAGCAAATTCTAGGTATGATGCTCATTACCTGCATGAGAAGAGGTCTACAGACAGTGTTTCAGCATTCCACACTCGGTGTCGAGAGAGTAGGAAAACCTACGACTCTTTTTTAACGGAGGCTTAGTGTCCCTTTCCCCCTGTTTCTCCTCTTTGAATAGAAAAAAAAAAAAAAAAAAAAAAAAAAAAAAAACGGAGGCTTAGTGAGGCATTAAATTCAACATATCGGCTGGTCCATGGAGTTTTGATTTGAATATTTGTATGGGGGTTTGTTTGTACTTTAGAAAATAATGATTGTCAAGTGGAGGTGCATGTATTGAGTTGATAGCATGCAAGTGATTGATGCTTAGAAAAAAAAGAAAAAAGATAGCAAGTGATTGCAAAATCATTATCAAAACGTTTTTAAGATTATTTATGTGATTTCTTTTGCAAAAATTTACATTTGATCTTTTTTTTTTGTAATTATTCATTAAAAATTTAAATAACTTTTAACATTTAGTACTAACAAATTGCAGTAGTTTATATAATATATATATTAGATGATAGTAATGAAATCAAGATTTTTTATTCGGTGAGTCAAAATATGAATAAAGAGTCAAATTTATTTAATAGGAATCAAGGCCTAATTTTTTAGCCTAAAAATCTCATATGGAGTGGTCAAAGTATAAATAAAAAATCAAACATATTTTTTGATATGAGTCAAGCCTAACTTTTATCATATATATATATATATATTAGAGTATATATATATATATATATATATATATAGAGAGAGAGAGAGAGGAGAGAGAGAGAGAGAGAGAGAGAGCAGCATCATATATATGGGTAACGAGCGTTTGTGGCCGAACCACTCTTTTGGAGACAGACGAACCCCACTAAACCATCAAATCACTAAGCAGGTAAAGATAATAATAAAGTATTATGAAAGAGGCTTCTTTGTCCGACTAAGGAAACCCCTGCCTATGTGAAAAGCCCTTTAAATACGATATAGACGGAGCCTCGTCTCGTATAGTCCTACTCAAAAAGAAAAGAGAGAGTAAGAGTACTCTCAACATCTTCTTTAAAGTTTGTTTTATTCCCTAAATATAAAGAAAATATTAAAAAAGTTACATAAAATCACATCCAACAATATACCATGCATATTTCCTATGTTTCTTATCTATTATGTTAATACAAAATATTTATATTTATCTCTTCTCCTCTCTTGCCTTCAAGTAGGGATTGTGTTGAGATTTTGTAAAAAATAAGAGGGTAAGTAAAAAATTTGTATTTTGTAAAAAAAATAATATTTTAATGATAAAATATATATATAAAAGGTTATTATAAATTGTATTTGAATATGAGATCAAAAGTTTTATGTCAAAAAAAAAATTAAAAGGAAGCGGTCAAAGTGCTCTAAAAAGAGAAATCTCTGACACCCACACGTATAGCATTGATCTGAATCCACACAACTTGTTAGTTGAAGTGATTGCATAATAATTTTATTTTATTTTTTTGTCTTTTTTTAGTGTCAAGTCTTGTGCAAGCAACGATGACAGACAATAGAAATTGACTGCTGTCAAATTAAAAAACTTTGGCTTTGTATGATTGTTGCTCAACAATCAGGGTAACTAAAATTGGGGATTTGATTGGAGTTTCATTCTTCGTTGCCTTATGATTACACTATCTTAAGATTATTACTTTGTTGAATATACTGCGCTATGATATAATTACTTCCATGAAGTTTAATTTACTCANCTTAAATATTACATTACGTGCACGTGTCTGAAATTAAATACGGACAAGACAAAAGTCATTTTCTATAAAATAATGTTATTATTCATTTTCATTTATCATATTTATTTTGTAGTTGCATTTTAAGTGATTTATTATGTTGTCCATTAAAAAAAAAAAATGAAACTTTACAAAGGTCTCTGAATTTTCACGCGATTTGAATAACATTTCAATGTTTGATTTCTTTTAATTTGACATTTCGAACTTTCAATTTTTATCAAAAAACCTTCATCCGTCTGTTTTCACCGTCTAATTTTTTTAAAATTTCAAAAATACCCCTATATTTTAAACAAAAAATTAAAAAAAAAAAAAATTCTAAAATGATGAGTCTTTTGGTAATTTTTGCTAAATTCCGTTGGGATTTAATGAAAAATCTGAATGGATGCGAGGTTTTTTTGATAGAAATTGAAAATTCGATGGGTCAAACTGAGATAAATCAAACACTGGGGATTCTTCAAATGGAGTAAAAGTTCAGGAGGCTTTTGTGTAGTTTTCCAAAAAAAAAGTTTTAGTCACTTACAAATTAAAATTATTTTATTTTATTACAAAATCAAACCAAAAAACAAACAAACAAGCAAATGTGTAAGCTACCCACCCTATAGTTTGGATTTATTTAATGGTTTTCTTTCTTTTAGTCTTTAAAAGCCTTCACTAAATTTCTCTCTAATTTTGAATAGTAAATAATCATGTTTATCATTTTGATTAATGATTCTTTTATATGGCACTAATGTATCGTGCAACAATTGCTGGCGGCGCCCATCAATGGGCAGCCAGCCCAGCCATTACATTGTGGTGGAGTGGATTAACGTTTTTTTTTTTTTTTTTGGTAAAAAAATAAAAATAACATGTGCACTGATGTGAAAACGTGTGTATGCGTTGTATATGGTTATAGAAAAAGTGTTGGGTAGTTGTGTATAGAAAAATAAAAGAAAATCTCTCTCTCTCTCTCTTTAGTTTTTTAGTACGTGTGAAAAGGCCCTTAGATTGTGGGGTATTAGAAGAAGAAATTTCTGTTAATTTAAGAGTCAAACGTGTGGAATAACTTTAATCAGATTCTATGTATGTGCAAAAGAGGTGCCAAATTTTATGTTGAGGTTGTATTATATTTCTAATATTTTGAATGAAACATTAAATTTTGTCCACATTGACCCTTAATACTCTCATTTACGTGTGAACTCAAATTCTTTTTTTTTTTTAATATACGAGGCCCAATATGTGAAATATTTAATTGGAATGAGAGGTAAATGATGAAGTTGAGGTTCGAAACCTTTGACTCTAATACCAAGCATGTTAAATCACTACTTATCTCAAAAGCTTAAACTAATAGAAAAATATAAATTTAATCAATACTTTAATAATTTACTTGTCCCAAAAATAATATGTTGATCAGTTTGAGAAATAATATTTTTTCATTTTACCTTAATTTTGAAGAAGTTTAATAACAAAAAATGCTAGGCTTATAAAATATTTCATAAGAAACTCTTACAAAGTGACACGAAACAATATTTAATCATGTTGTACCACATCACTTTGTAAGAATTTTTTTTTTTTTTAAAAAAAATATTTTGTAAGCCTAGCATTCTTCTTAGTAAAAATAATTAAAAAAATAAAATAATTTATAAAAATTGTTTGATGTATTACAACTTTTATTCTAATTATATTTTTTTATGAATTTACATGATAACTCACGTATTATAAAAATAGAGTCGTATAACAATTTATATTTTTTAATGACCGACATGATAAGTGACATTTAGATTATCATGTGTATTTATAAACGTAGTACATGTCATATAGACTGCCACTTGATAATTTGTATATTAATAAATAATGTGATAAATTTGATGCAGACGGTCACGTCAATTTATAAAATTTTTATAACAATTTTTATTATTTATTTATTTATTTTTATCTCAAAAGAAGTAATATGTCCTTGTTTTTCCTCTTAGCCGTCGAATCTATTAATCTATTTCGGAGTCGGGCTGGCCCAGCGCTGGAAAAGATGTGGAACGGTGAGACAAGCAGTTGAGGCCGTGTAAATATGGAAAGTGGGCCCCCACAAGAGAGACAGGCTGGCATATCAGAGGCTGGTAGCTGTTACTCTCCAAAGCATCGCATTTCTCCGCCCAAGAATCTGATTGGTTCCCATAAAGAACTTACACTCTTAACATGGTAGCCATGTCAAACTGATGATAAGCTTAAATAGAAAATAATGATAATAATAGTAATAATAAATAAATAAAGTGATGATAAGCTTAATTGACTAATGGTCACCCTCTTCCACTCCCAAAGATTTGGTGAGATGATTCAAATTCATTTTTTTTTTCTTCATTTCATCTAATATTGAGAAGTTAGCTTCACATTCATGAACAGAATTTGTCTAGCTTGACGAGAAAATGATCTGGCTTAGGTGCTGTAAAAAAAAAAAAAAAATTATAGGAGATTTTATGTTATTTTTTCATCAATTCATATTTAATTATTTTTTTTTTTTGATGAAATTTTTTTAATTAAATATGAACCGTTGAAAAAATTGTATAAAATCTTTTTGCAATTTCTTTGATTGGAAAAGTGAATGGAGAGTTGGAAAGGTAGAATGTGTGTAAAGGAGGAAAGCAAAATGTGGAGCTTACTTTATCTTGGAATGTGTGCCCTTTTTTAAGAGAAATGTTTTACATTATTTTTTAGTCATTTTCTCTTTTTTTTTTAAAAAAAAAAATCATCATTAGATCTGTGAGTTCTATATGTAAGACTCACAGATCTAATAATAATTTAAAAAAAATAGAGAAATAGAAAAAGGACTCAAGAAAGAAATGAATTATTTCTTTTTATTTTTTAAATGAGATGCTCCTTTTAGACTGTCCTATATACTTGCCATGGGACCTGAATCTTCTATATTTCAAAGGAAATAGAGAGAAGCCGGTCCCGATTGGTTATAATCAAGGGGCAATAATTATAATTTTGCCCCTTGATTATAACCAATCGGGACCAGCTCCTTACCATTTCCTTTAAAATGTTTAATAATTACAATTTTACTCTTTGATTATAACCAATCAGGACCGACTCTTCTCTATTTCCTTTGAAATGAAGATGATTCAAGATCCCATGGCAAGTCTATAAAATTGTAATTTATTGTATCACCCCTTTGAATCAAATGCAATGAAAGTTTGAAGTCTATGTTATGATTTGTCAATCTGGCAATTAGAATTTTGTAGATATCATGGAAAAGCCATCCACAAAGAATTGGAAGATGAATAACTTTTACATCAATCTCTCTTAATTAATTATTCTAGCTTTTTTTCTTTTTCTTTTTTTCCCTTTTTATCTATTAAAAATTTATTGGGTACATAATTTTACGTATCGAGAACTAGTACTCTCTTCCGCCTATTTGAAACCTTTAATATTAGTGCAGATATAATTTAATCTAAAGTTCCGGATACAACACTGAACATCTTTATCAATTGATTTTTTTTTTTTTTCTTTCTGAGATACATCAGGGAAATCTTTATCAATTGAGTTAATTGAGAGTATTTATTTTATTTTATTTTATTTTGTAGTTTGTTAATGCATATTTTTGCAAAGTTGAACCAATAGATAGACACCTACAAAATAAGGGAAATACCATCGAAGGTGCGCCGACGGGGGCGGATGGAGAGCCTCGAAATTTCGAATAGTATAGTTAGATATTTTTCTGAGATATCTTCTCAATAGAGTTTTATAACTATTTAATGTCCTACATTTTCTAGAGTTTGTGACCATTATTATAAGAGTTTTTTTTTTTTTTTTTTTTTTTTGGAGGTGGTCGGTCCTTGATGGTGTCTTTTGGTCACAAAATAGACAATTTTTTTTAAATTTTTTTTTTTTTTTATGTAAGTACATTCATAAACGACAAAGCCAAACCAGCTCAAAGTGGGGGAGGAAAATTAATCCACTACAAAGGGGAATAGAGTATGGGAAAGGAAAAAAAAAATGGGAATGCTACTATAGTTGAATTTACTTACGGCCCAATATGTCACATAATAGGTACATAAATTTGCACTTCTGTTAATTTTTCAAACCTTTAAAAAGAAAGAAACAAGAATAAAGCATAAATGAAAGAAAGAGCGTTTGAGATAATGTCAGCACATAATAGAGACATAGTTGTATAGTAAATGTCACTAAAAAAGAAGTTGTCTGGTGAATGTACAATGGGCACGTAGTTTTAGATTTGTATTGCTCTTTAATTGAATATACATGCCTTTTGGGAATAATTGTTATAAGGTATTAGCACAAATCTAAGTCTTTTATGTGCTTCAATAAAAAGTTGATACATCCACTTGAAACAAGAAACGTAAATGTTCCAAAAACACTGAATCATTCCCCTTCTATCACTTATCTAGGAAAAAAAACCCTCCCTATCGCTCATTTACAAAAAAGTCAAAATAATGTTGTTTTCCTGTTCCCTTTTTCCTTGTTGCTTATAAAAAAATAAAAATAAAAAAAACAAAATAACATTGTTTTTAAGTTCTTGGCATATTCTTTGGATCTCTCAATCTCTTCTCTTTGCAGCACAATGGTTTACATCACATCGTGGAATGAATTCGTAGAGCGATCATTGCAGTTGTTCCGTGCTGATCCTGATTATGTGTGTTTTATTCTTTGTTATTTTTCCTATCCTCTATCTTCTGTTTGGTTGCCAAGAAAGTCCAAGGAAAATATGATAAAGTGCAACTTGTGTCGTTTGCTTATCAAAGTGCATGCATAAACTTGAATAGAAAATAATAATAATATAATATAATTAATAAAAAAGTGGTAGATAGCTTAATTGACTTGTGGTCACCCTCTTTTATTCCCAAAGATTTGGTGAGATTATTCAAATTCATTTTTTTCTTCATTTCATCCAATGTTGAGAAGTTAGCTTGACATTCATGAGCAAAGAATTTGTCTAGCTTTTTGTCTGTACAGTGACCATCAACAAGTTACCTGCAAAAGCAAGAAAAAAAAAAATCACCGAAAATTATTTGGCATAGGTGCGGTACAAAAAATTACCAGAGATTCCATGTTATTTTTTCAGAACTCCATATTTAATTCTATTCCATTTATCTCTTATAAAAAACTTAGAATTAGATATGAATCTTTGAAAAAATTATACTCATAATTTTTTTTACAGCAGATAAGTCGAATTCCACCGAAAAATGCTTTTAGTAAATAAAAAATGCTATAGTAGTTACGGTGTCTTTCTCTCATCTTTTTATTTTTTAACATAATCATTAAATCTGTGGGTCTTATGTGTAGACTCACATGAAACTCATAGATCCAATAATAATTTTAAAAATAAAAAAAATAAAAAAAAACAATAAAAAAATATAGCATTTTTCATTTTGTTCTTTAATTAAAAAAGTGAATGGAAAGTGGTGGATGAAGAATGTACATGTTTGGATGAAGAAAGTAAAATGTACGGATCTTATCTTATCTTGAAATTTGTGTCCTTTTTAATGATAAGATCCTTGGAGATGGTCCTGGATACTTGCCATGTAGTAGGCTTTAATTGCCTAATTAGCTTTCATTTTAATTGACTGCTTGGGTGAGCCTAATTGTAATTGATTGTATCACCACTTTTAATCAAATGCAATCAAAGTTTGAAGTCTATGTTAATGATTTGTCAATATGTAGATATCATGGAAAAGCCATCCACAAAGAATTGGAAGAGGAATAACTTTTACATCAATCTCTTTGAGCATTAGCAGCAGTTTTCCTTAAATAATTCTTTAATGTATGGAACAAAACCATTTTTTAGTTCCCTATTTAAATGCACTTCACAGCAGCTTCACTTCATCTTTCTCTATATGAATTAAATACTATTTAAATTAATGCTAGAAGAAAGAAAGAGAAAAGAGAAATTATTTAAATATTATTTTAAACAAATGGTAGAGAAGAGAGAGAGGAGAGATAAAGTTTTTATATTAAAATAATACTTAGGAAACTATTTTTTGTTCCCTAGATGAAGGGAACCAAAAGTGGTTCCGTTCGTATTTCTATAGTTTATGGAACACTTAGGGAATCTGCTGCAGAGACTTTTTTGTATTTTTTTAATAGTTTCCCTACACTAAGGAAAAGAATGAGGTTTAAGGGAAGCTGCTGCTAATACTCTTAATTACGTATTCTAGCATTTTTTTTTCTTTCCTTTTTATCTATTAAAAATTTATTAGGTACATAATTACATATTAAGAACGCATTTTTAAATACCAACACTCCTCTCTCTGATAAAAGCCAGATATTACAAGCTTCAGGGGTTCAGGCTACTAACTGTGTTGAGAAGTATCTTGGCTTGCCCGCGTTAGTGGGCCGATCTCGGCGGGTGGCTTTCTCATCTTTAAAGGAACGTANGGTATGTGCACATGGAGTGTCCATCATGTTCGGCGACATCTAAACGGGGCGGCCCACCGGCTTGCTAAGGAAGCTCTAGCTCTATTGGAGGAGTTGATCCATGTTGGGGAAGTCCCTCGATGTATTACTGATATTAGCTCTATGGAGCGTTTGTAACCAATATGAAGTTATCTACATCAATGAGAAACGCCCATTTCCTTTCAAAAAAAAAAACCGATACGAAAGTCAATTGAACAACCCTTCAATCTTCGTTTATGAAAATAATCTCATTATATTTTCTAGTTCAATATATTTAAAATAATATAAATATATATAAATGTATATACAAAGTGCTCTTTGTGAACCTCTTTTTATACACGAGAATTTTTGTAGAGCATGAACAAAGATCTTGAATGTAGTTAATGACAAAACAAAGAAAACGTTAAAATAGAATGTAGGTTAATGACCCAACAGTCAAAACAAAATTCAATGATTGCAAAAGATGTTAATGGTCAAAACTAATTTAATGGTTTGTAAAATATCTTAATGACCAAACGGTCATAACTGTTGAAGAAATAAAATCCATAAAACTTGTTAATAGCCCCACCATCATAATATTTTTTTTCATTAAAACTTATGAAGATGTTTTAATACCAACGGTTGCCCAAATAAAAAAAAATGTTTGTAACACAACTACAATAACTTGTTCACCACTAATAGTTTTTCTATAAAATAGAGATATCTGTAATAATTTTTATCCGTAATTTTTTATGTCTATTTTTTTCTCTTATTTTAATATTTTATATTTTCTCACATATTTCAACAACTTATATGAAAATGAGAAAGAGTCAAAGCAACCAAAAAAAAAAAAAAGCAACCACGGCTGCTGTAGTAGAGGATAAATACAGCTCTAGCACCACATTTTCTCGGTTGACAGTCAAACCAAGAAAAATCATAATTGACTACTTTGAAGACCTTCTAGTAATTAATATTACTGTTTAAGTAATGCTAAATCAAACTTTTATTTTAGGGAAAAATCATATTTAGTCCCTAAATTTTTATATGATTTGAATTTAGTCATTGGGTTTCTAATTTCAAGAGTATAGTCCCTAAGTTTTGCCCAGATTTTAAATAGGCCACTCTATCACTTTTCTATCAAAATAAATGGTTTATCATATATTACTTATATCTCAATTCACATGTTAGCGTTCATATCAACACCTAATATCAATATCGATCATATCATTAAGCGTCAATTCATCCATAAAAAACAAAAAATAAAAGACCCAACTTAAAAAACAATAATCATCTTCTTTGTCATTTTAATCTTCTAGATTTGTATCATTAAAAGAAAAATCATTAACTTTGATGTTGTTGTAGACTTTGACGTGTCAAATGAGACACACGTGATAAATAAAAAATCATTAATTTTGACGGTAAAGTGATAGAGGGACCAATTTCAAAACTTGAGTAAAACTTAAGGATCTTTTTCTTAAAATTGAAAACCTAAGGACTAAATTCAAATCAGATGAAAACTTAGGGATTAAATATGATTTTTCCCTTTATTTTATTATTATTTTACTTTGATGACGTGATAACGTTAATTAATTTTTTGATCAATTTTTGTTTTTTTTTTTGTTAAAAAAAAATCTAGGGGTTAATTGACATTATCTCGTTAAGAAAAATATAATTTTTAGCATTACTCATAAATACTAGAGCTTTTATTATAAGTGTTTTACAATCTTAACTTAACAATCTATAATTGATTAAATGACTATATATTGTTACTATTTACTCTTCACATGGGTATAAGAACTTAATCATTTTGTCAATTCTAAATTGCTACGTCAAATTTATAAGAAAATTATAGTAAAAACTGTTATACCCAAATAAGTAGAGATGACAACTCACGAGAGCCAATGAAAGGCATTGAATATAATTAAACAAAGCACATCGAGAATGTAGGAGAAGAACATCAAACAAACAAAACATGAGAAAAAGAAAAGGCCAACTTAGATGCTTATTGGAGACATAAATAAGAAGAACCAATCAATTATGGACGAAAATAATTTGGAGGAAGTTCTGCATGAAGCATAAAGGAACATGTCAATGGGTCTCTCGTCTCTCTGTGTCTTCCCTCTTTTTCTTAAAGGTAGGTTAAGAAATGAAAAGAGACTAGACTGTAGTTACCTGTAAAGACTTCCAACAATATGGCGCCATATCTTCACGGTTGGGTGGACTATAATGTTCCAAGCAAACAAATGCGCAATTGGGCATTCTGTATATGATTGTCAGAAAATAGTGTATTTGTAGCGATCTCTCCGAAACGGTCATGTGTTCGAGACAATCACTTGCCTTCAATGTTTGCACAACTTAACATTTTTGTCCTACGTTTTAGGGCCTCCAAATACGCAGTCCTCCTCACCACTTCGATTAAGTTTATAATTCTTTTTTATGTTTTTTAATTATTTTAAAAAAATAGTGATTTTTAAATTTATAGCTTGGTTTTGATAATATTAGATTTGATCATTTTATATTTTAAAGCTACCATTTTAAGCAAATATAAAAAAAACTTTTATTTTACTCCCACATTACTCACGCTTTGGTCCCAAGCAATTTCAGGAAGTTTTAATGAAGTTTTATAGGGTCTTTTGTCTAAAAAGACAGCCATATAATGGTATTGTTCCGAATGAGTGTGTGAATAAAGAATGTCATTAATTTGTCGTGGGGCTTTTGTGTTGGTGCGCGTGGAAAAAGCTTGCTAGCGTGTAACCGAAAATCAATGAAAAATCCCTTCGTCTTGTTTTATTGAGCTTTTGAGCAATTTAGATTTTGTGTGTTTTGGGTATTGTTCTAGTATCATGCTCTACGAAAAAATTGATGACAATTCAAGAGATTGAAAAACGAGAACAATTGAGTAAGATCCATAACCATAGTTGAGAATATTCTGGCATCAAAAACCAAATATGCTTTTTCTGCTCATAATTTTTGTTTTTTTGTTTGGATTTAAATTTTCAGTAATTTGTTTTCCGAATACCAAATATGAAAAAGTTTCTACATGGCTCATTTATCCGAGCATGTGGGAGGGCAGCCCATCCTTACTTGGACATGTGAGCCTTATATTAACTCTTTAATATTTATTGTATGAATTGCTAGCTATCAGAATAATAAAATTACAAGAAAATTCC
>FXXK01001093.1:81790-134860 GCA_900184695.1 Betula pendula
GAAAAAATATCAATCATGTGCGCTACTTTTCCGTATGTTAGTACTCCCATCACCCCGGGTCCCCAACCATTCACTGTGTCCCGATGTTAATGCCAACGATAGCACTAGGCTGGTGGTACGAAAACTGTGGGGGCAAGCCGCAATCCTTTTACTTGTGGGTTATGAAAAAGGCCATTCATGTTCACACACTAGCAATCCCATTTTTTTTTTTTTTGTGATTACAATCCGAATTAATATTTTAGCACAAACCACAAAACCCCCCTTTTTGGGTAGTCCTAATTGGCCCTCACACAGCAGCTATTCCTTCAAAAATATTGCCAAACAGCCAAATTTCTCTTGGTGAAAATAAAGAGCAAAAAGATATAAAAACTTCCAAGGAAATTTATTATTATTATATAATAAATTGTTAAATATTTTAATTTTATGAAATATATAATTATAATTACGTGAAATTATGGAGAACAATACTAATTTCATTGAGCTCAAATTAAATTTTTAAAAAGCTCGTATCAATATAGATTTAGCAAATATAAAATATGAAAATTCATCAAAGACACCCTAATAAATTAACTTTAGGTGGACAAAATAAATTGCAAGTTACATTTAAATGTTTTAAATAATAATTAAATTTTGTTGAATTATTTATTTATTTTATTATTATATGTTTTTTTATAAGTTTTTCATCAATTTTCGTTTAACTTTAATTTTTAATCTTACCCGGTAAACCAAATCCTAATTCCGGTACTATGTACATGCATGGTAGAGAATCTTTGATTTGCTTGTTTGGCCTTCTAGGTGAGGAGAACGAAGAGATGAAAGAAAGTTGGATCGGCAAGACGTGATTATTGGCATTAAGGGAAAAGCCAACAGAAGGAAAACGTCGAAAGGCATTTAACTTTCGATCACATATATGGCCTTTTATAATCAAACAGAGACGTACTAGACGACGATGCCACGCCAATCTCCTTATCCCCTCATCTCTCACGTACTCTCATAGATTTTTTTTTTTTCATTATCAATTCAAATGACTAAAATAGCTCATCCTATACGTGAGTGGATGGAGATCCTTACAATCCGATTGGAAGGGAATCCCCTGCAATCCTGATAGGTTTTTGATGGGGTTTATCTCTTAGAGCAGCAGGTATTTAATAAGGTTTATTAGAGGCGATAATCCGTGTTAGTTAGATTGGATCGAAGTATGGATGTAAAATTATGCATATCAGCCTTAAATCGACTAATTTAATTAAATGGATAAAACCCATTAGTTCTAACATACTAATTGTATAGATAAATGTTTTTATATCTACCTTTAGTCCTTTCAAAGTTTCAAGGGTTCTTCTTGCATTTTTTTTATTTAAAAAATTATTAACTTTTTTATGGCAATCAAAAGTGAGCCAATCTTTTGATTTTTTTTAGAAAAAATATGCATAAAGGACTCATAAAAAGACTAAAAATAAATATAAAAGCATTCCTCAATTTTATAATTAGTTTGTATCAAATTTACAAACCATATAAAAAATTGGCAATCCAGTGAACGACATGCCATGCACGCAAATAAGAGGAAATAGAGAGGAAGATATTTCTCTTTTTCTTTTCGTGGGTGGGGGATATTTTGGTAATATGGAGTGGAAAAAAAAAATCTAAGAGGCTGGTCCTACCCCACATGCAAGTGGTCAGCATCGCCGACTGTGTCCCCACGGCGGGGCCAGCATGAAGTGATATCCACAGCACCGTGTCTGAGCATATCTCCGCCATTCAAGTCCATACAAAATATATATACCAACAACGACATGAAGTTTTGGTTGATGTAGATTTGCAGTACCATGCGTACTCTACATTGACAATTTGACATAATGCTGAGATGGTTGTGTTTTGATTTTATCACATTTATATCAACTTCCACCGTTTAATTCGCTTAGACTGATGTGATGGGTATTATATATAATTTTTATTAATTTGTTTTTTTTTTTGAAATTGACATGATAGTTTAAATAACATTTTAGTTATTAAACAATTGAATTTAATTGTAATTATATGAACTTTCACATCAATTTTTAAGTCCATCTATTATTTATCACGTCAATCTTTAAATAATTTAATTTGATTGTGACAAACGTGACAATGCTACTTTGATTTTTGCGAGAGTTTATAAAGGGTTATAATAAAATTTGTAGTACTCCAAATATAGGTGGAGCCCGGTGGTCCATTTGAAGTATTATTTGATCATATGATGCAATCACATGAGAGGAATACTACATACACGTCTATTTTCTTATTCTCATTTTTATATGTTTTTATGTGACTATTAAAATCACTATTAAATTAAAAATTCATTTAAAATTTAATAGTAATTTTAAAAGTCAACTAAAAATATGTGAAAATAAATGTAAAAAATTGAGAGTATTGTTAGTATTACTCATCACATAAGAGAGGCTAATTCGTAAAATCTGAAGATAAACTACAGAAGTCAGTCATTTTAGATTTGATGCGAAACAAGCTTGAATTATTTCATTTTAATGGTTTATGGGTAGTTGATGCAACGGCACCAAAAAAGAATCCAACAAACAAACAGCCAAACTGGTGGGATATGTGGTCATGGGCTTCATCAAATGCCAAATCTGAGCACGGCTTTCTATGTATTTATGGGCTTGAAGAAGTAGTTGACAATATTAAAGGCCTTCCAAAATTTTCCCCTTTAAACATTAAAATTTTCGCATACACTAGCATTGAAAAAAATAAAATGTTTGGGATAGTAGACTTTTTAATTTTTATCATGCTTTCTTATAAGGATAATAATTTCCTCCAACTTGAGTGGGAGGAAATATCCTCTAACCCACATTGATAGATGATAAGTGTTATTTATCAACATTGGGTTCCGCAAAACTCAATAGTCATTAACTCTTATCCTATTATCTAAGAACCCAAACATTTTAAAAAATCTTTTTTAAAATGTTGGGTTCCCCAACATTGAAGAACCCAATATTGATAGATGACACTTGTCATATATCAGTGTGGGTTGGATGCAATTTCCTCCAACCTGGGTTGGAGGAAATTTCCGTCCTTCTTATAAATTGATGTGACAGTCAACGTAATACTTAAGGATAACAATTTGAGTTGGTGTGTCGGGTCGTTCGACATGTCAACCTGTTAAGGATCAATCCTGACATAACTCGTTTAGTTAAATGTGTTAGACCTTTCAACCTTGACATGACCCATTTTAAAAAGCAAGTGACACGACACGACACGACACGTTTGATAAATAGGTCATGATCGACTGACTCATCCCAACATGCACAACCCATCTAATAAACATGTCGTGTTTGCACTGTTTGGTTGACCCAAACACGACATGTTTGACTGTTATTTGAAAAATAAAATAAATAAATAATTTGTTTCACCTACCAACCCGGGAGGCTTTTGTTTTGTTTTTTTTGTTTGTCAAATAATAATAATAAAAAATTTATAATTATACATGTTAAACGAGTCACTTATTGATTAAGCAATGTGACTTGAGATTGACCCATTATTTAAATAGACTAATTCGGATTAACTCAAATTGACTCAAACTCGATTATACCAACCTTAATCTTCTAATTTCATGTCGGATTCTCGGGTTTCATGTGATTGTGATTGATTAGCACTGCAAAATCACTTCCAAATTGTAGTGTCACAAACTCTTATATGTTATAAATGTCACATGAACTTACAAATTGAAGAAGTAGTTTATATAACGCTACCATATCAACCACCACAATCACATTTAATAACTTCATGTCATATGTAGTAAGGGTGACATGAATTTCCATGCATATTTGTAATAAAAATTGTAATACCTAATGTGGCTGAGAATAATCACTAACACTACAATGTTTCATTTGTGTCTAAAACCTAGCCAAATGTACAAGTGTACCGACAAGGCTGATTCCATGTATTTTGAAGCATAAGGCGATCAAACTCCTAGCACAGTAATAAAATAAAATAAAATAACAATTAAAGGATCTTAGAGTCATAGTAAAAAAAAACGGCAGAAGAGTTATTAATTAGAGTTGTGTGTCTTTAATTTGGATTAATGGGTGCGAGAGATTGCTGAAAGAAAAGGCAAAGAGGCTGGAGACGAGAGTTGGTTGGTGATCAAGCAGGAGAGCTCATAGCAATGGTCTTGTAACTCATGTGCCTTATACTTCCTAGCTACCAAAGGAAATTATATTGTATTTTAGGGAGTGATTTTGCTAATTTGTTGAAAAGAGATTATCCAAAAAATAAGGTGTGTGTGTGTGTTTTTTTTCAAATAAATTTGTGTGCCTGACTTGTGACAATTGATAGAAACCTAAAGGGAGAGATAATGAAAATGGTTGTCCTTGAGCATAGATGGTTGATTTTTTTTTTTTTATGTGGGACTTATAGATTTGTGAAAGGGAGAGAGAATTCCTTTTTTTTTTTTTCTGTTGTTGCAAAATCATTGTGTTTTTGGGCCTTGATGGTTGATTTTTTTGTGAAAGTTAGAGTCTTTCAAAAGGAGAGATAATGTATTTTATTTTATTTTATTTTTGTTTTTGCATAATCATTGTGTACTATAATTAAGTTTTTTTTTTATAAACTTATCGTTTATTTATTTATTTATCTTATCATTAATATTATAATTGCAGGCCTTAAGCAATTCTCTAAGTCACTTTGTAGAAGAGTTGGCCCTGCTACCGAGCAACTCACCTCAGACTCACGGATCAGATACGTGGGCAACTCGGTGGTCCAGCCCACGTTAACACAGACGAGTTGGCCCAGCGACTCTGAAAACCCACCCAACATCGGGCGGGAAACGAATTTCTGACGGTTACATTTTCCCGCTAAAAACACCACCTATATTTATCCAACAATTTTCTTTTACCTGAGCCCTCCGATCCAAAAACCCTCTGATCCAAAACCCCAAATCCAAACCGCTAAATACCAACCATGCCCGCCATCGCCCGATCGAATGGCGACTCCACTCCACAGAAGCGGAGGCTGAGATCCGATGCAGCGGCGGAGCAGAGCCCGATCTCTATGCCGGTCAATTGGAAATCGCCTCGTCGATGCATTACTGCGAGCCCAAACAGTCCCTCAAATGTGATTTCCACGATTACTTATATAATAACAGCTTGACTCATTTTCAAATTTATCGTTCTTTGAATAAATCTCGAGAAAATGGAAATAGATCGGCAATGTGAAGCAAACTAAGTTACAATAAAATTCTAAATTTTGGTAATTTTTTGCAGGGAACTGACAGAGATTCCAGTGAAAATCCTAAGAAATCGCCGGTGAAGAAATTGTCCGATAGATTTCTTTCTAAACCAAATTGGAATCCTAGTGGTAAGCGTGGATTTGAATTATTTATTTATTTTGTTGTTTCATTCCCGATTTGTATTAGTTTTGTTGTTCTTATTATTATTTTTGTTATTGATGCAGATACGGAGCAGATGAAAGCGGTGAAGGAGGCTTTGCACGTCTCGACGGCGCCGTCTATGGTCGTGTGCCGTGAGGAGGAGCAGAGGAGGGTCTTGGAGTTCTGCAAGGCATGTGTGGAGCAAGAGAAGGCCGGGAGTTTATACGTGTGCGGGTGTCCGGGGACTGGGAAATCGTTGTCGATGGAGAAAGTGAAACAGCTTTTGGTTGATTGGGCAAAAGAGGTAGAAAGCTTATTTCCCTCTATTTGTTTCTTTGAATCTTGGTTGCATTTGGTTCATGAATGAGGTTTCTGAGCATATTGTGATTAGTGATTGTTAGAGCAATGTTTAAGCAATTAATAAATTCACAGTTTTATATCAGATTGAGACAACTGGTAATTTATGATTGTATTAGGTGTTTCTATGTTTGAACCAGTTAAAATATTAATCAAATGATGAAATTCACTCTTTATTGGTTTATTAATTGAATTGAATTTACTATTTTCAATTGGCTTAAGCTTTTGCTTTTGGAACAATTGGTGATTTATCACAACCCCAATCCACTCTTCCTCTTGTTTGAAGCCTAGACGTGCATTTAAGTTAACTGGTAATTTATTTTTCAGTTCTAACACTCATTGAATCGAATATGGTTGCTACCAGGCAGGTCATCAGCAGCCGGACGTGTTAAGTATAAATTGTACTTCTCTTACAAAAACATCGGATATTTTCAGCAAGGTACTAATATAAATAGCTGGGTTCATTACTATTAAAACATCAAATATGCTTAGCTGACTTCTCGTATTGGTGCAGATACTTGGTAAAGCTCAACCGCGAAAGAAAGTTAATGGGTCGACTACCTCAGCCTTGCAACATCTCCAGAGCTTTTATTCTCAAAAGCCGCAGTCTTCTGGCATGAAAATGACGTAAGATATGCATTTTCAACCTACAGATACATGTGCATGATAAGATTTGTTGATTAGTAGACTAAAAAATGATATGGGCAAGATTGTAGTTGACAATATTGGATCACTTTGATGCTTGTTTTCACATTGGATGTCATCAAATGTGTGATTTTTATTCATGGTCTTCGTTTTAACAGGTTGATAATCGCTGATGAGTTGGACTATTTAATTACGAAAGACAGGGCTGTGCTTCATGATCTTTTCATGCTTACAACTTCCCCATTCTCTAGATGTATACTGATAGGTACTGTTCCTAGCAAATATATTATTAAGATCTCGTTTAATTTGATATGGAGGGTGTGGCCTTCATCAGATTAATCTGCGCTCAATTTGTGTGCCTTATATGCATAGATGTTTTCTTTTGCAGGAGTAGCTAATGCTATAGACCTAGCAGATCGTTTTCTTCCAAGACTACAGTCATTAAATTGTGAGTTTATACTGAATTTATTTTGCTCAATTCTAGGACTCAAGAAAAATTCTTTTGATTGGTTTGAAATTTTTAATAATTTCTTTATCCTAGAATAGTACTTACTGGTAATTCTACCAACTACCTTTTTACGCTAGGCAAGCCTATCATAGTAACTTTTCGGGCCTACTATAAAGATCAGATCCTCAAGATACTTCAGGAAAGGCTAATGGTAAGTTTTCTGCTTCTTTTTTACTTTCCAGCAAACGAGTAGTGTTTGCGTATAATTTGAATTATGGTGGAAAAAAATTCAGTTTTGTCTAGGGTGATGAGTATTGATGAGTAATTATGTTCACTCTGCTCGAACAGGCACTTCCTTACACTGTCTTTCAACTGCAAGCATTGGAACTCTGTGCGAGAGTGAGTTCAGCATCATTTTTCTTATGCTACGTTCTAATGAATAATTTTTGCTCCACTTTGCTTGACCTTTCATCTAAAAGCAATTTCAGAGACTGACTATATGAAATTGGCAGAAAGTTGCTGCTGCATCTGGAGATATGCGGAAAGCTCTTTGTGTTTGCAGGTCAGTTCTCTATGACAATTGTGTTGGTTGCGTTCTGCCTATGATGATTGGTAGATGCAAGTGTCAGAACTTGTTTTTTTGTCCCTGTCTAGCTTGACAAATTTGTTCAAGAAGCGTTATTGCTTAACAAGCTTAATAGCTTGAGTCAGTGTAGTTGAGAAAATAAAAAAAGAACCTTTTAGATTCAGCTGTGTTTCATCTCAAGAGTCACAAATCCACTAGCAAATTCCTCAACAAGCTTAATAGCTCCTAAGTCCTATAGATCCATTCAGGAGGTTTATTCAAGTTTCACATATTTCAATGCTTTGTGGTAGAGCTTAAACTTGCAAATTAAGGAAGTAAATTCTTTAACTTGTGCCACAATTGTAAGGTTGGTATCGGACATTACACTCATTTGCAAGAGGTGGCAACGTCCTGTGCAACTCAGATTCTGTCATGTTGCCACATCTTGTACTTGTTATTTTCTTTCTCAACCTATTTTGCACTGAATTTCATGGGGCTTGACATGGCCACATGGTCCGCTCTTCATGGTCTTGTAGACTCAGATAATGCTGGCGATATGTTAGACTATTTTGGGACTGGGGAATTGTGCGTGCCTGTGCTGAAACATGTTGAAAAGTTTTAACCACAGCAGTTGTATGTTTGGCTGTTTGGCACCAAGCACTACAATGGATGTTTAAATTCTAACTCCATCAAAGCAACTTAAAAAATTATAAAACCTTTTCCCCGAATAAAAACTGCAAAACCAATGGTATAACTGTTGAACATTGCAGGAGTGCAATTGAGGTGCTAGAAGCAGAGCTTAGAGAATCTGGCAGCAACTTCGATTTGTCAACAGTAGAGAAAGCATTCTTTGAACAGCAGACAACTACAGTTCCTGATATTTTGAAAAAACAAGAAATAGATGTTGTAAGCTCTTAACTATCAACATCTTAGATATCCATTCTGAAATCCTAAATTTTGCGACTATATCTGCTTCCTGCCAGTTTTATTTATTTTTCTTAAGATTTTGTTTTAAAACTGGTTGTAGGTGAGGCTTGATCATATGGCTGTTGCTTTGTCAAAGACTTATAAATCACCAATAGTGGATACTATACAATCTCTCCCACAACATCAACAGGTAAATTTGTGGTAGTAACATGCTGAAAACATGGTGTGTCATATTTAACAGATTAATAGTTGTTTTATCCAAGTGTGATGCTAATACTACCATGGAAGTGATAAGCCCCACCTATGTTGACCACCCTTGCTTATATATCACTAGTTTTGAATGCGCAAGTGTTGATATATTTCTCTACACTTAATTCGATTGCAGATTTTACTTTGCTCTGCTGTCAAACTTTTCCGTGTGGGAAAGAAGGATGCAACTGTAGGGGAGGTGTGCTTCCTTGCCATTATTTAACATTTGACTCGATTTTGTTCTGGCAGCTACAGTACTGTTTTCTGAAACTTGCTACATGAATGCAGCTGAATAAATCCTATATGGACATCTGCAAATCATCACTAATCCCTCCTGTTGGGAGTTTGGAACTTTCAAATATATGCAGAGTGCTAAATGACCAGGTGACACTTCATTTGTTATTCAAATACATTCCTTGTAATGTAGGTCTCCAACGCTCCATGAGCTTACTAGAGTTTTAATACCATTTTTTTACTTGGAAAAGAAAGGGATATGAGTAAAATTCTGAAGCGTAATTCAATGTGCAGGGGCTTCTCAAACTAGGTCAGTCTCGAGAAGATAAATCCAGAAGAGTGACATTAAGAGTAGATGAAGCAGACATCACTTTCGCATTACAGGTTTGATTATTCTGTGTCTCTTATATGATCCGTCGGTTTTTTCTTTCTTTCTTTTTCTTGTTCTTTACACATAGGCTCTGTCTTCTTCCTGAGAATCTCTTTTTCAAATCTTCATTCATATGAATCAGGGAATCCGTTTCTTCCGCAACTGTCTTCAGTAATTCTACTCAAAGCATACGGACTCATGATTCTTCTTAAGCTTGTTAATGGTGGTTTCCCTTTTCCCATTTCACCCACTCCAAATATAAAGGTTGGTAGCCCTTGCTTTTACCATTTTTATTGAATTCACAACTTCCCTCAGTACAGATTATCCAAACAGAATTAACATGTTCTCTTTCTTGATGCTAATAACTCCCTCAGTTTCTTCTGTTTGAGCACATGAGAATCAAATTAATTGATTGCATTTGGGAACTGGCCAAAAAGCACAACTTCGATTTGACAAAAAAAAAGAAAGAAAGGCATTTTATAAGACTAATTCCTTGAATTCCACGTTTATGGGTTCGATGTTGTCTAAAAAAGCTTTCATTTCATTGCGTTAATGCAGATATCAAAGCTTGGCAAGCATGATGAGAAATGTTGTGGGGATAAAAGGAAAGGTGGTCTCAACTGCACATTTGTCAATTTTCAGCAGAGTTGAACATTGCCTAAAAAAAAAGGATAATAAGAAAAAATGAAAAAAAAATAAAAAATTAACACATTAATTTATACATCACATGTAACTTAACCGCTGCTTTTATCAGCTGTATCACATTTCTTCTTCATAAAGAAGTTATTACAAACTGAATAAGACAATCAGTTTTTAAGATGATGTTGATTTGTTTGAAAATGGAAGGTGGATGTAATTGTATTAGTTTGTATGGAACTGGAAGGAAAGATGGCCTAACCACCATGAGCTCCAGTCAAATTGTGCTATAGGGGCTCTCTCTGGGTATCTAAAGTAGAATTATAAGTAGTTGGATGGAATCCTAGCTATCCAAAAAATCTTTGGAATTTAAATTAAATTGGTACTTGTCAAAAGAACAAGAAATGTTGTACAATAGTGGTAATTGAAGTTACTAGGTGTTTGTTGGTGACGTAGTTTCAAAATATGCAAATTTGAAAAAATAGCGATTTTAAAACAAAGTTAATGAAAATGTGATTGTTAGAGTTATATGTTTGGTAAAATTACAATTTAACCTTTAAAATTATGAAATCTTTTTGTAGTTTGAAAAATTTATATTTTCAAGCGCTCTCTCTCAAATAAGATATTTTTTGCAATTTCGGTTAAAAATGAGTGTTTGGCTTTTTTATATCCAAATGACAACGAAGGCTTGGAAAGTGGAATAAGGAAGTGAAATATTCGACATGGAGCATCAATTGTTTAATGACACATCTATTTTTTTAATGACACTTCTACTCCAACATGTAGACCTCGACAAAACGTGCACTAAATCTTTGTTTAATAACACTTCTATTTTTTTCTCCTTTGTTTTCTCTCTTAAAAACAAAATCATTAGAAAACAATCTATTTCTCTTGCACAAGATGCTCAAAATTATTTTTATTTTATATCACAGTAAACGTTTTTTCAAACAAAAAAACATAAACATCATAACGAAACCAAAATGCATGGACTTATAATCAGGGTAGAGCTAAATATTATAATGGTTAAATATTTTTAATCGTTTTGCTTTTTCTTTTTTCGTTTTTCCCAAACGTTTTTTTTTTTTTCCGGAAACTGATACAGGAAGTATTATGAGAGTTCTTTTTTTTTTTTTTTAAATTTTTTTGAGGTTAGAGATGACCATTTGCAATTTTTATCAGATATCAAGGGGATTTTTAAGCCTTTTTGGCGTACCCCCTGCCATTATAATTTCAAGAGCAGAAGAGTTGAGTCTCCTTACCCCTAGCTCAAAAATGATCCTTGAAATGTGAAAATCTATAAATATGAATCTGGTAGAATCTGCCTACCAGTGAAAAAGAGAGCCATTTTCAAATCTATAACTCATATCAGTCATCAAAAAATAAAAAAATATTAGACTGTGATACCATAATGATAATATCATACAACTTGATAATGTGGTAATAAAAATTCATCTATTTAATTAGATAATTAGTTGTTAAAAAAAAATCAAGAACTAATTGACATTGTCATGTCATCATAATAGTATAATAGTCGGATAACAATATACTAAATAGAATTACTCCAAAAAAAAATAAAAATAAAAAACTCATTTCCACACTTGCTCATCACTTGAAAGACAACATGCAAGAAAATTCTGTTACGACCTAAAGATAGATTAAAGCCCCAGCAATAAAAGATTTAATATCCAAAGGAAAAAGGAAACTGATACGCGTTGTAGACCCTTTACCCTACAGCCTACTGAAATCAGTCAAACAAATTCAGAGCCATGTCCTCATCGGAATCTTCTTCCACCTCCTCCTTCTTCTCTTCCACCTTGGCAGTAGCATCTGGAGCAACACCAGAATCAGCAGCTGAAACAGGGGCCGCCGCAACAACAAACTTGCTCGGATCCTGCAATTTTGCTCAAGCAATCAGTCAAATTCACAAATAGACAGACATGATAAATCAATTCTACAACATGTCAAATACCAACCTTCAAGAATTCCTTCACTTGCTCTGCCTGTGGGAAGGAATACTCTGTAGCTACTGCAACGCCCAGAGCATTCTTGTATCCATTAATCAACATGTGGGGTGCGGCAGCAATAGTTGGGTAGGAGACAGCCAGCGACACAGAGGTGACCATGGAGACCCCAGCAGCGAATTTCTGAACAAGATCATCCTCCGTAAGATCAAGCACCTCAGGACTAAAGACCGATCCATTGTCATAAACAGTGAGTACGACAAGACCATAGGAGAATGGACGTATCCCAAGCTTTGAAAGAAGTGCGGCCTCAGAGGAGCCCACCTTGTCACCCTTTTTAATGAGCTCCACGGGGGTGATGATCTCCACAGTACCTTTGTTGATCTTGGTTGGGATATTCAGCACCTGAAAATTTTTTAGGTGTAAGAATAAAGTAGACATGGAAATTGTGGGTGGAACTTTGAATATGAACCTGAAAGAAGGAAGTCTGAGAAGGATCAAGTCCTGTATTTCCAGGGGGGACAACAACATCGATTGGTGCAACAAGGCCAACACGTGCTGGAGCTCCCACCTGTTATGGTTGTTAAATAGGTTAAGACATATATGACCAAATGCCAGAATAAATTCAAAAACAGGTAGAAAAATCACCAAGATTTCAATTCATATATACTGATTAAATGCCACCGTTTCACAAGCAATTGTGTCCATTCAACCTCCTAACAGGAATATGACAATTCAACCACCTATCCTCTCTTATAAAAAAATTTACATGAAGTTTTGCTATTTAAAATATAGCGATTTTAAAAAGTGTGATTTGAAAATGTAATTGTGTCTCCTTTGGTAAAATAGTGGTTTGACCATTAAAATTGTGCGTTTTAAAAAACGTACTTCTTTACCTGTGATTTGAAAATGTAAATTTTTTTACGTTTTCAAGCTACAAATTTTTAAAAACACACTTATAAACGAGACACTTTCTACGATTTTGTTTAAAAATGTACTTTTTATTTGCAAAATTGCAAGGCCAAACAGACTCTAAAACACGATAAAAACATCTTAAGCTCTCTTACCTACATACTTTCTTAATATAGGAGTACATTTGATCTAACTACAATATATTTCTTATATTACAGCTCTTGGACTAGACCATAGATATACATTCTAGTTTCTCAAATGAGAGGTCATAGAATGAACCCAACAAATAAATATCAAATAGATATAAAGATAAGTGTAATAATATTCAAAGGAAAGCATGAATGAATATGAATGGACACGATTACTCATGAAAAAATTCACATAGCCAACTGAGTGGAAATAACCAAGAATATACAAGTTTCTAACTAAACAGCAAATGGATAATACAGATTCAGCATATGCAAAACCAGCAATATGTTAATCACAAACTGGAGAATACTCGGTTCAGAAAAGAAACCTACAAGATGATAGCAGCAGTTTTACCCAAGTTTGAATCGCAGAGACAGAAACAATGGATTCACTGTTATAGTTTGAATAGCCATACCTTATACTTTCCGACCACTTCCCTCACTTCCTTCAAATCACCCTTGGTGAAGATCAACCCCACATTTCCCTGTTTCAAAAGGAATTAATGTAATCAACTAAGCATCAATACAAAGAAACATATCAGAGATAAAACAGAAACAGGGAACCATAATCAAACACATAAATTGAATCGCAATCAACCATAACTTTCTTTTTGCTGCTGAGAACAATTGGGGAAAAGGAAAATGCATAAAGCTTTGCATCTAATGACTCATCCCGTACTTTTCCCATATTGAAACCTTAGCGAAATCAGCCAATCATATTCAGTAGAGTGAACCTTTTTTTTTTTTTAATTCTTCTTGAATCCATTTTCTGCTGACCCATAAGACGAAACAAGCCCTATAACCAAAATCCATTTTCTTCGTTCTCCACACATTTTCTCACCAATCAAACAGACCCACAAAAGAAAAACCAAACAAACAAGGAAAGAATCATATGAAGCATACCACCAAAAGAGGAAGGATGTTCTTGACAGCCTCGTTCCTGGACGCCTCCGCATGGATCTTGATGGTTCGCTTCATCATTGTGTTCTTGCCCATCAAAACCACCGAGTCACCTCGGAGGCCCGAGCGAATGCTCTGGAGCTGGTTCGAGCCCACGTTGTCGGCGTGGACGATTAGAATCTGGGAGTACTGGCTGAGCAAGGCGCATAGCTTCTTGTCGTACAATATTTTCTTCTCCGACCTTGAGGGTTTCACTGCCATTTCTTAGGCTTTCTCAGAAACCAAAAAAACCCTTGAGAGAAGAAGAAGATGAAGAGGCAGCAGAAGTGAGAGTTTGTAGGGTTTTTGCTTGCAAAGGAAACCCTAGAAGTACATGGGGGGGTTGGGCGTTTTGCATGGATTTGTAGGAATGGGATTGGGTATTGTGGGTCGGGCTTGGTGCGGGCCCGCAAGATTCTGATTTTGTGGTCCATACTTGGATCCCGAGGCACGAGCCACGAGGTATATGTGCCTTTTTTTACTTTTTAATTTTTTAATAATATTAAAAACTCCTATAAACCACGTGTCATGTTTTTAGGCTGATGGAAATCATTAGCCAAAAAATAAATAGACGAAAGGTGCAAGTCAATATTTCAACTTACGACAAGTACCACATGTAATATTTTTTTAAATTAAGGTAGCCATTTCATAATGACTCTTTACCATATTAACCAAAAAAGTATTTAACTCTATTTTAAATTTGCTTGTCCACCGAGTCACCTCATACGTATTTGAAGTTTGTAGAGCACTGAGATTAATTATCAATTCTAGTCCATACATGACTTATTTATTTGTGGATAAAGACTCTGCAATATGAGAAATGCTAGGTTTATAAAGTATTTTGAGAAAGATAAATGCTTCTTTACATTTTAGCGTTTATTTCATGTACATTTTTGTTAAGTTGGCATGCTTCATCCATCATTTGTTTTTTTTTTTAAAAAAAAAAAAATTAAGTAATGGTAGATGGAGCATGTTAACAAAACAAAGATATATGTGAAATAGATGCGCCATAATGCAATGCACATAAGCATTTCTCACATATTTTACAAAGAGACCTTACAAACTGACGTGTCAGTGATGTGGCACGTCATTTTTTTTCTTCACTTATATTGTGCCATGTGAGTTTATAGGAAATTTGTAGTAAAAATTATGTTAAATAAGGAGCATAAGTGTAAGTGTAGCAGATGAGGTAAATAACAATTCAAACAATGCCACCATATCCTCAATAGCAAATCATGTTTGGTCATCCCTTCACTCAACTTGTTTACAAGGAATTCTCCTCACTTAAAAATAAAATTGAAGTGATAAATAAGAGAGCTAACCGCTCGTGTCACTGCAAGGGCAATGAACTTTGGGTGCTATGAAGCACACTTTACACCGAAGTGTGTCTATTAATGCAGATTTGGTGGTTACAAATCGTGATCGTTGGATCAAACAATTTGAACAGTTTGATGAGCCTAAAATCACTATAAATATGACCTTTTGGTAATAGGTAAAGACACACAATCACATAATTTTCTTCTTTCTCCTACAAACTATCTTTTGTAATATTCTATCCATAAGGTTTTTCTTTTTACATTAGAAAGTGCTATTATAGAATAATATTTGGACTTCATTATATCTTGAGGTCCGGTATTGAAGTCTTAATTTTGTTTTTGCCTTTATACTTTTCTATTATTTCCATCATATTTCCAACATATTGTAACTTTTTGAAATTTGAAAAAATATTATAAATTGGATGTTAATTTGAGGAATAAGTGTAGTTTCCATAAATACATATTGTAGAGCATCAACCGTCCCTTGTTGATATTTCATTTAAAAGAAATAAAAGAAATGGAAAAGTACACATACCCCAAAACTATTATCTCATTGTTAATGTTCATATCAAATTACTAATTGTGTTAATGTCTCAATAAACTACAAAAAACTGTCAATATCCTCCCAAATGACAAAATAGCATTTCATAAAATTAAAAAACTAAAAACTAAATAATTTTTTTTTAAAAGAACTAAAAATTATTATTTTTTATTTTAAAAAGAAATGAAAATAAAATTAAAAACAAGAGGGTGCTCCAATCATCCCATGACCATGGGATCACCCCATAATTAGTTGAAGGGGGTAGCTGAACTATCTCCAAATGACCAAAGATGGTTCGACCAGAGTGGTTTGGCCTTAATTTTTTTTTTTAATTATTATTTTTTGTTGTTTTCAGTTCTAATTTTTTTTTTCGAATTTATAACATATATTTTTTAAGGTCTTTTTTGGACTTTTGCTAGTTTAAGGGAATATTCCAATAATTGATAGTTCAGGAGACATTTTTTATATTTTGTTTTTTGTTTTGTTGCAAGTATAGTTCAGGAGACATAATTGACATTATGAGGGGCGTGTCTGATTTTCCCTAAAAGAAAAGAGAGCTACGTTTCTGGTCCAACAACGGTTTATTTACAGCTTCACACTCTCTCTGTCAAATGTTGACTATGGAAACCCTAGCCCTTACGCCTCGTCAACTTCCGTCGACTCTCCGATCAGCTGCTCCATTGTCCTTTAAATTTAGCGGGAGAATCTCATGCTCAAGGCCAAGCTCCGTCACTCTACTCGGCTCGGGCTCGCGTGCCCCTGCACTCAGATGTTCGGCTCAGAGTCCTCTGTCTTTTGGTACCCCTCCGATTTCTTCTCCAAATGCTGATATATGGAGTGAAATTATGTTGATTTTCTTGGGTTCTGTTTGGTTGCTGAGAAAATTCAAGAAAATAAAAGAAAATGAAATGACATTTTAAGTGTAGGCATTGCATTTCAGAACTTTGATATGGTTTCCCATTTTTTTTTGGTCCCGATTCGTGATTAATCGATGAATCAAAGCTTCAATTTTCTTCTTCTTCTTCTCATCTTTTTCATTGTTACCAACCAGTTCGTTTGATTTGCTTGGTATCCGAGAAAACAAAAACATTATCTCCTCTGAGTCTTACATAATGCTATGAGGCTCAGTTTTTATAATGAGGAATCTGAAATAGAATATATCATTGATAAGCCTAAAAAAATGTTAATTTGATTCAAATGAATGAAGTGTTTGTGAATATTGATTATTAGGATGCAATTCATGCAGTTGAAAATTCAGAAGAGTTTTTTGAAGCTTCCAAGAAGGGGAATTTGATTCCTCTATACCGATGCATATTCTCTGATCACCTAACTCCGGTGCTTGCGTACCGGTGTTTGGTAAAGGAAGATGATAGAGATGCTCCAAGCTTTCTGTTTGAATCGGTTGAGCCTGGTTTGGGGGGTTCCACTATTGTGAGCACTCATAGTTCTGTTGTACTTTGTAAGTGTTATGCATCCTCATGAGATGTGAATTATTTATGTTTGAGTTGGGTAAATTATGTAGGGGCGGTATAGTGTAGTTGGAGCTCAGCCGACAATAGAAATTGTGGCAAAAGAGAATATGGTTACAATTATGGACCATGAGGAAGGGCGTAGGACAGAGGAGATTGTGGATGATCCAATGACGGTTCCTCGAAGAATCATGGAGGGATGGAGACCCCAACTTGTCGATGGACTTCCAGAAGCGTTTTGTGGTAAGAGAAGGGGATTAACTTAGTTTTCTATATTGCTGGATCCATGTTGGAATATCTATGTCCTCTCAGCTTGATTGAGATATGGGTTCTGTTTCTTGTATTTGAGAGAATTAGGTCCTGCCAGTGCTAGTGTACTTTGCATAAAAGTAATCCCAAAAGAAAGTAACTAGTAGAAAAAGGTTTAATTCATGGTACTCATATTATTAATTCATTATGATCGCTAATCTGTATTTAGTGTTACCCCCTTTCTTGACCAGGTGGATGGGTTGGTTACTTCTCATACGATACAGTGCGCTATGTGGAGAGGAAAAAGTTGCCATTCTCTAGTGCCCCACCTGATGACAGGAATCTTCCTGATGTTCATCTTGGCCTTTACGAAAATGTGATTGTGTTTGATCATGTGGAGAAGGTAGTTTTAATTTGATCAATGAGCTACTCTTTTTCTTCATCAAACAAGTAATACGTTGTTTTCGCACTTTAGCTTCTCATTGCTTACCATTCTGAATCTATGTATAATGGCATGTTCCCATCTTTCTCATTGGCATTCTCTATTTGAATAGCAACGCAAATAAGCAATGGACCCAATTTCAGTAAAATAAATAAAAGAGACAACTATATACTTGTTCCATAACTTTGAAGGCTCATATGATCTTGGTCTTGTTTCTGGTCCACTAATTTTCTCTTCATTTCCCTTCCAGCTCTTTCCATTAAAAACGATCGTTAAACGAGATGTCTATATTTAATTCCAGAAAATAAAAAATAGATCACTGGGTTTTTGCTTTGAATTTTGATTGCAATGGTTTGATGGTTTCTTTTGCGAATAATTGTATATTTAAACATATACACATATTTATGTATGTATTTAACTTGATAATCAAGTTCATTTTGTTGATGTCAGAAAGCATATGTGATTCACTGGGTGCGACTGGATCAATATTCTTCTGCTGAAGAGGCCTTCAATGATGGCGTAAAGCGTTTGGACACTTTAGTATCTAGAGTACATGATATAGTTCCGTGAGTAATCATTTTGTGTTTTCTTTCCATTCAACTCATTACATTTCTGTTTCTTTTTAAGTTCAATTCAAAAACATATAGTTTAATTATCAATTTCAGCCCAAGGCTTCCTGCTGGTTCAATAGAGTTCTACACTAATCTGTTCGGCCCTAAATTGGAAATGTCAAGCATGACAAGTGAGGAATACAAAGAAGCGGTATTGCAGTGTAAAGAACATATTTTGGCTGGTGATATATTTCAGATTGTATTGAGTCAGCGTTTTGAACGGAGAACATTTGCGGATCCATTTGAAGTCTATAGAGCTTTGAGAATCGTCAATCCTAGTCCATACATGACCTATTTACAGGTTTTCTTGCTTTTCCTATCACTCTTTGCTTGAAAAGTATTTGCTAAAGTTGAAAATCTGACTTTTTCATCCATATGTTCAGGCTAGAGGATCTATCTTGGTTGCGTCCAGTCCAGAAATTCTTACACGTGTGAAGAAGGTAGCTATTATATTAATACGAGGAATTGCTGCACAATTGGTTTCAATTGTTCTGGTTCTATTATCACATATATGATTTGGAAATTTCATTTCTCTACCTATTGTTTTTTTCCACAAAGTAGTGTATGATTTCCATTAGCTTTAATAACATGGACGCATATCTTTATTTTTGCTGACAGAGAAAGATTACTAATCGACCGCTTGCTGGTACTGTTAGAAGAGGGAAGACACCCAAAGAAGATTTAATGCTTGAAAAAGAGCTATTAAATGATGAAAAGCAATGTGCAGAGCACATAATGCTAGTTGACTTGGGGAGGAATGATGTTGGAAAGGTTTGTACTCTTTATTTTGCAGGGTGCAAAACTCTTAAGTACATAATTCACTTGTAGTTCACTTATATCTAAATACAGTCACTAGGTGAATGTTATATCATAGTGAATGTATAGGAACCTGTATTATGGTGTCTCTCAAGATAGATCTCTGAATTTGCAGTATTTTCTTGTCTTTGGTAATTTGACATTCATCCTAGATACTTCTGGGATGAGTACATAAAGTCAAACATGTTGGTCAATTCATTTTTCTCTTGCTTTCATCTCTCTCATAAAGCTTGTTTGCTATTTCACTCATCATAGTTTATGTTGCCAATTGTTAATTGGTTGTTTTCATTTGAAAACTCACATTTTCTGCATTTGTCAAGGTTCTATAAAGTCAAACATGTTGGCCAATTCATTTTTCTCTTGCTGTCATCTCTCTCATAAAGCTTGTTTGCTATTTCACTCATCATAGTTTATGATGCCAATTGTTAATTGGTTGTTTTCATTTGAAAACTCACATTTTCTGCATTTGTCAAGGTTCTATCCAATTTCAATCTTGTTTGCCAGGGTCAAATCTCTGCATGTCTTATTTGGGTGGTCTTAATTGTCTCATGTCCTACATGACCACATTTCCCCAATATATTGGATGATTGAATTCAAATTTAAAAGATTATGATGGTTACCCAACTTTATGAATTTAAAACTTGTATGCTGTAAATCTCCACCTTCTGTAGATAAGGATGTCTTATTGACTTGCAGAAAACTTGTTTCTACTATTTCCTCAATCCTATGTCAAGGCGTTGCATAATTTCCATCGTTCCTAAAGAGCTCAACATGTTTTTTTTTTAATTTTTTTATAACTGAACCACATGTGGTGGATATGTATGTTTGGGAACTCAAAAGGCGAAGTATGAAATAGCATCGAATGGTGCTCCTATTGATGTATGAGGGAAAGCAATTAGTTTCTATGTCTTCAGATTCCATTATGGGGGACAATAGTTTATCATAACTGTTACTAGATCCCACAGTTTTACCCATGGGTCTGTGTTGTGGCGGCTTTTTTTATTAGTTGTTTTGTGGTTACACTTACTACTATGTATGATGTTCTATCTATTTTTCAGAATCTGCATAAGTTTTCCAGTAAACTTTCACTTTACGGCCACAATCATGTATTTAATTCGGACTGATCATGTAGGTCTCTAAACCTGGTTCTGTTAAGGTGGAAAAGCTCATGAACATCGAGCGGTATTCCCATGTTATGCACATCAGCTCAACTGTAAGTTCTTCCTTTTGTTTGTTTATACACAAATGCAATTTAGGACAAAGGTGTATATAATCTTTTATTTGTTAATTGTGTCACGTTAACTTCTTAATCAATGATTGACCCAACTTGTGCAGACACATTTAAATATTAGATTCAAGGTTGTTGCTCATGAATTATGATATCTAAAAAACTGTTGAATATCTTGTTTCGTCGTTTTTCTTTGAATTCATATTCAGCTTAGTTCTTATAGTATGCTTTGAGAACAGGATCTCCAAATCATTTATTTTTTTTTGATAAGTAAAAGTCAATTTTATAAAAGCGTAAGGCGCCCCTAAGTACACAGGAAGTATACAAAAGGACCCCTAACTAGGGGGGGCGAAATAAACAAGAAAATCACTGAAACTAAGAGACAGCGGTGAAACAAACGCCGCTGCAAATCATTTATTGTAGATAACTAAATTCATTTAGTGGCAATAGTAGTCTTTTATCTCATTCGGCGACATGATTTGTCTTTGCAGGTCACTGGAGAGTTACTTGACCATTTAACTAGTTGGGATGCTCTGCGTGCCGCATTACCTGTTGGGACCGTTAGTGGAGCACCAAAGGTTTTTTTTTCCCCTTTTAGTCACAATCCCTGTTCTACTTTTAGCAATGCATCTATGCTTTTGGCTTTTTTTTTCTTTTTTTCGTAACAATGTTTCCAAAGATATTTGGAAATTCAACTCTTTAAGAACCCAAAACTCATTCAAGTTAATTCAACCTGTCTAGTTCCATCGAGATTAATCATATAATTAGGGGTGTGCTCATCACAGACATTTTTTGGCACTGCAGTTAGCATATCCATAGATCATGATTTCATGATTTCTTGATTTATCTTCAATGGACCTCCTGTGGATAATGCTGCTGATTTGGTTTACCATTCTCTTGGATATTAAGAAACAGTATTAGATATAAAATGTGAAGAGAGTAAAGTTTCAGAACTTTCATCAGCCAATTGTGATTAGCATTTTCTAGGGATTTTGTCTTGCTAAGAGCCTAACAATTTGGGTTTTGAAGTTCCAACTCACTTTTGTCATGCAAACTTCCTAATTTCATTTGAGGTGAATAATTTTAGTGTAATTCCATTGTTAAAGTCTTCATATTTTTTAGGGTGTTACACTAAAATAACTCACAATTAGTTTTTCCAACTCTTGAGGTACATCATTAAGAGGTACCAGCACCTTTTGGTATTAGTTAAGATGTTCAAGTTTTTGGATTTCCTCTGGATCTTGCATTTCCAAGAACTATGTCCCATTTGAAACCTCTTGAATGAACCACTTAAGCAAATTCTCCCTTGATGTTGCTTCTAAACGCACCCTATGAGCTCCAGCCCCCACATAACTTTTTAACCACTCAAAAAATGCCACTCATTGTTATTTGACTGAGAATAAGCGCTAATTATTTAACCCTCTGTAAAAGTTCACTCTTAGTTTTCCCATTGTATGCTCTGTTAAATACAGGTAAAAGCGATGGAGTTAATAGATCAACTGGAAGTCACAAGACGCGGGCCGTATAGTGGTGGATTTGGAGGCATTTCATTTTCTGGTGACATGGACATTGCCCTCGCTTTGAGAACCATAATTTTCCCTACTAATACTCGTTTTGACATGATGTTCTCATACAAAGATGAAAACAAGCGCCGAGAATGGGCTGCTCATATTCAAGCTGGGGCTGGAATTGTGGCTGACAGTGATCCTGCTGATGAGCAGAGAGAATGTGAGAATAAAGCTGCTGCACTTGTCCGTGCCATTGATCTTGCAGAGTCTTCATTTGTGGAGAAATGAGTGAGATTTTGTCCATTTATAGATTTTTTTTTTTTTTTCATCCATAGCTCCGTTTTTAGCCCGAAGGATGAATGGAGCTCTTTAATATGTAAATGATGGGAGCTTATGTTTTGGTGTACTTAAATTTCATTCTTTCCTGGTCTAATAGTTGGATGATTGGATTACCTGCCTGTATTGAGTATTAAGTTTTTGAAAAAATTTGAAAAGGACTTTTGCAATTAAGTTGTTGATCCATGGAACTAATTCTAAAACAGTTATTCTCTTTAATAAATTAGCGAATGCACTTATTATATATTTGGTACGTTGAATGATTCTTTATTAAGAATGTAATAAGTAGAATAGATTAGCTTGGAATAGATATGAGATATTTTTATGGCCATGAGAGAATGACTATTCTTTAAATTTTAAAAGAATATTTATTCCCTCAATGTAAGGAATAATTATTTTCTTATGGCTATGAGAATGACTATTTTAAGTCTATTTTATTTTACTTATTTTATTTTTAATAAAGACAATTATGCTATCAAACGTAACCTTAATGTCTTTTGATTGTTTTCTTGTCACAAACAAGAGCATCAAAGGCATTATGAAACTCAACCTTCGATCTCACATGACTCATGGCCGGTGGGTTATCTTTGAATACAATGAAGAGAAAAATGTTTGGGGTGCTACAGTTTTTACTACGTTTTTTTTACAAACTTGCGTGGTAGTTTGCATTTTATGCAAATAAGTGTTACGTAGGTTTTTACATGACAATCTATGTTTTAGTGACTGATATGTAAGTGTCATGTGGACTGTCATGTCAATTTGTAAACGTGATAAATGTTATGCAGATTGCTATGTGACAGCCTATATTTTCGTGATTGACGTGGTAAGTGACAAGTGGATTGCTACATTAATTTGTAAAGAACTTGTAAGTAAAAGCTGGAATTGCTATGTCAATTTGTAAGAAACTTATAGTAAAAATTGTTGTAGTAACATCACTTAAACATCGCAAATCTTTCCTTTTACCAGTTTGATGATGCAGCCAGAGAATATAAAAATAGAGGATCAACAAATAGGAGTGGTTAATTCTGACTAATCAATGGCTAGACATGAAGCATTGTGCAATTAAAAATTAGGATAGTAATTTTGTTGTTTGAATTGCTAGCAATTTGGACAATAAATATGAGAGAGTCTTGCAAGGCCTACTTGTCAAAGTAGGTCTTCGGCAGCCCACTCACTTGTTTGGGCAGGTAGGCTCCATAAGAACTCTCTCACATTTGATGCTTAAATTGCTAGTAATCTAAATAACAAATTGCTTGGCTCAAAATTAGGCCTTGTAGGCATCATCTCAACTGTGCCCAGTGTGAATCGTGTGATACCTTTCCAATGATGCAATAAGTATCTTTTCTTGTTTTTTTTTTTTTTTGGTTAGTCAATGCATATACTTTGGATAAGCCTTATTCTATACAATAAGTGGTTGGAGAAGCACTCTCATTATATATATAGTAATGCTTGTGCCAACTTTCTATCCAAATAGGAAGTTTTTTCTTTTCAACAAGTAATGGAGACCCACTCTCGTAGCATTACTTCACTTTTTTTTTTAAGAGGAAAATCCTTTCCATCCTGATAAAATTCGGATGGAAAGGTGTTACATAGCATTACTTTTATATTGAGTATACTCTTTTGTCCCGACCTAATATGCTCTTGGTCGCATTATTTTACAACTACAAATTAAGGACACGTGATTCGTGACTATTAAGATAAACTCGGCCACCTCATAGAGTGTTATCTAACACGTATCTGTTTCGTGGACGCTCAAGCCTTTACGCTTTCTTTGTCTATTTCTCCTATCTTCTGTCACAGCCTCGCACTCACAAAGCTAAGGTTAGCTACTTAGCTTAGCTTCTTCTTCGTTTCATTTGGTTCGATAAAACTCCTTATATGCTTGTTTGTGCAGCTGAATGAGGTACAATCCTCAAGTTTTTTAGTTTTTTTGAGCAGTTCGATGACATGGGTCGGTTTTGTCGTCTATGAATTTCTTAGTTTTTGGATTGATTATGTTGAAGATAGACGTTTCCATTCCTTTTTGCATATGATCATGCCTGCCTTTCAGATATCGCTCTTACAGGATTGAGGCAATAGTTATTTTAATTTCTTAACTGTATCTGTTTGCTTTTCATCGCTCTCACAGTATTCCCACTTTCCCCATGTTGAGACTGGAGCTATGCATAAGAGATTAGGCAATACTTGGTTGAATTCTTTATATTTTTATTTTTTTATAGATTGGTTGAATTCACTTCTGGTCAACTTGAAAGCCTTTTGTTTTTTATTGGTTCTACCTTGGATACTAGAGCTATCAGGCTCAACACATGTAATATTTAATTAAAATAAGGTGAATTGATGAAGATAGGGTTCAAACTTAAGATCTGAATCTCTTTTCTGATACCATGTTAAATTATCATTAAGCTGATAGTTAGAGGTAAATTTAATTATTTAATTAAACACTCTAACACTTCTTAATGGTGATTAAATTAAATGATTAAATTTGGTGAAATGTCAAAAGCATGTACCAACTTGACGCAATTTCACCAAGTTGATGCAATGTCAAATACTCTAAATAATCATTGCGTCAACTTGGTGAAATTGAGATTTCAGTAAACGAGCTGCAATTTATTCACCTCCATTGGTTGGGTTTCCAGTTTCAAAGGGCTGCCCCGGCCTCCCTTCTCTTTCTCTTGGAGTGAATGTGTTCCTTGTCCTGGTATCCTCATGAAAGGTAGAACTTTTCAGCAAGCCACATTGCCTGAAGTACAAATAGGCTGGCTGAAAATCTTTGCTAGCTGTATTGGTCATGTATCCTATTCATCAGCTGCCATTACTTTTAATCTGTAATTGTGGAAGATATTCTCCATTGCCTTTGTTACATAAATATGGTGATCGCAATCTGATAGTTGATGTTTAAAGATAGGCAGTTCAGAGAGTCGATTGACTTTGGAATCTAGAGAGTGTGTGCAGTCTTGGATGTAAAAAGGAAACCTCTTCTAAGAGGTTCACTTCATTTATGATGTCATGGAAATCCATTCTCAGCAGCCCCTTCATCTTAAAAGAACTGTATTATCGTTTGTCTTTTGAGTTGCACATCTTTTGCAGCTTTTTAACATATGCATTATGTGGGTTGTGTTCATCCAGGGGGACACTGTTGATTAACATGCATAAGTAGTCAGTAAATCAAGATCAAAATCCTATTCTAGGCTGCTGCTATGGCGACCACCAAGGTCTATATAGTGTAAGTATCCCCTCTCCCTCCTTCCCTCCCAATGATTTTCAAGTCAGTAGAAATTTATCCCTTCTTTGCTTTTCTACCTCGAACAATAGCTTGAGATGGTAAATTTTCCTTTTATCAGGTATTACTCCTTACATGGACACGTGGAGACTATGGCAAGGGAAGTGCAACGAGGAGCTAATGCAGTTCAAGGTGTTGAAGCAACACTTTGGCAGGTAAAATATTTGTGGATGAGAATGCATGATTATCACAAAAACAATGGGAAACTTAACGAGGAAGAGGCCTTCTATTATTTTGCACCGAGTGTTGTTTGACTTGATTGGTGTGGTGCAGGTACCTGAGACACTCTCAAACTTGATACTCCAAAAAATGAAGGCCCCTTCTAAAGCGGATGATGTGGCAGAGATCAGGCCAGAACAACTTTTGGAGGCTGATGGTTTTATTTTTGGGTTTCCTTCTCGTTTTGGCGTGATGGCAGCCCAGTTCAAGGCCTTCTTCGATTCCACTCATGAGCTATGGGCATCCCAAGCACTTGCTGGCAAGCCTGCTGGAATCTTCTGGAGTACTGGTTTTACTGGGGGAGGCCAGGAGCTCACTGCGTGAGTTACTTACTTCTGCTTTTCCTCGGGAAACTTTTGTTTGAGTTTTATCAACTTGCACACTTAAAAAACTTGTAAAGGAATGTCTTCAGAAATTGTTGTTTTTTGTTATGGTCCTAAGGGTTAAGAGTTTAACTAAATCAGTATTCAATATTGTTAGAATTTTCGAATCAATGGTTGGACCCTTAATAATTGGTATCAGAGTAGGCATCACGTCATAGGTTCGAGTTACAGAGAATGTGATCTATAGGTTAGATTAAAATATTTTGCCATTCTCTATGAGCATAGTGTTAAGTCATTTAATATTAATAGAAGGGTGGAGTCGTCAAAAGAGAAAGGGCTACTATCGAGTTTTTGTTGATAGAGTAAGCCGCCGTAGACATTGGATTCGGAAGCATGGTAAAATGTTATGATCATGAGGAGGTAAAGGGTATAATCAAATCAATATCCAATAATCCTAAAGCTTTTGGATCAATGATTGGGCCCTTAACATTTCTCCTCTTTGAAACTGTTCTTATCATGCATTAGTTGAGGATTTGGAGCTAAAGTTTGGAGAAACCTTTATGTCTATCCTATAATCCAATTACACGAAAACTCAATAATAACCATCTTAAACAAATGTTACCAACAGTTTTGGCATGTAGATTTGAGGTGTAGGATGAGTTCACATCGACAGAATTGTGGTTGTATCTTTGAAGGTTAACAATCTCCTCTGCACTTATTAATGAAGTTTTGCCACTTCTCCCACCATCCCACTTTTCTCCCTTAATTGTCAAGAAATATGTTTATGTGCTCAATATCTGGTATTTCATTCCCTTTATCTCTTGCTTGCAGATTGACTGCTGTCACACAGTTAGCACATCATGGTATGTTGTATGTCCCTCTTGGCTACACCTTTGGGAGCGGCATGTTTGAAATGAATGAGGTGAAAGGTGGCTCTTCTTATGGTGCTGGAACTTATGCAGCAGATGGATTTCGTCAACCAACTGAGCTAGAACTCGAGCAGGCCGTCTACCAGGGTAAATATGTTGCCGAGATAGCTAAAAAGCTGAAAAATCAACCCCTTTCCAACAATGTAAAGTCTGAGAATGTTAAGGAAGAAAATCTGTGCAAAGAAGGAACTCACCTACCACAAATCAACTGAGAAAGGAAACTCCGGCTAGAAATTCTGTCGCTCACCTACCGAGCTTGCGGAAAAAGGATAACATTTTCCTTTACACCGATGACTTCCATGTATAGAATAATTACAGTTAATATACACATGATTATGTCTCCCAATTCTCTTAATTATACAAAAAGAAATCCAAATTCCTTTTTGTTTTTTTTGGTTGATGAATGAAAATTTTATAACACCAAAACCCCTATACAATCAAAAAACAAACTACAGCAGAGCTCAATCTTCTGAGCCAGCCTAAAAACACAATCAATAAGGACACACAGGTCCATCAAACACAAAGCAACAAAAAAAAAAGAAAGAAGAGGAAAAACACCAGATCCTCAGCCAGAATCTACCCAAACAGCAGCCCCACAAATCCGCCAAGAAGCAAAAGATCTCAACACAAAATTTGTGGCGGAATATCCTCAACTCGAACAAAAAGCAATATTTTCAACACAAACCATGAACTTCCCTTTACACACTAACCGAGACCGCACTTCCCAGCAAACATTTTGCAGCATTCTCTCCTCAGAAATCAAGCCAACACCATGCTTCAAAGCATTTGTGTGAACTTTTGGTAGTCTTATCTTCTTGTTACTAATGATTGTGTTGTATGTGTTGTGTTCAATATGTTACGTACTCAGCAGCCAATCTGGAAGAAACGATGTGTCCAGCCTGACATGGCCCGATTGAAACAAAATTTACTGGTGAACTTTTCACATTGCCATGCCTGTAACGAAGACACTAAGATAAACCTCAAAATGAAATTCTAAAACTCCTGCCTCACTTTGCCAAAGTGTTTGAAAACATAAGAGTGATAGAGGATAGTGGTGACAAGTTATTGCCCTTGTGATACTTTCGCCTTTTAATGATGTCTTAGTTTTGAGTGTTATTAGGGTATTATAGTTTTATTACAAGTTCTTCATAAACTAATGCAGTAGTTCATGCGACACTTATCACGTTAGCTACTAAAACGTGGATTGTTATGTGACACTTATCATGTTAACAAATTGACATGACAGTTCACGTAATACTTACACATTAGCCACTAAAATGTTACCGCTACGTGACAGTCCATGTGACACTTATTTTTATAAAATGTGGACTGCACCATAAGTTTGTTAAGAAGATTATAGTAAAAGCTGTAGTACTCCAAGCATTTTCTTTTAATTTCCTCATTGGTTTCCAGACTAATTTTTAATGAAAAATGTTAGACATCCTTTAGTTTCCTCATTGGTTTTCAGATTAATTTTTAATAAAAAATGTTAGACATAAAACTCTTTTACAAATTTTTTACAACTTTTTACATGGGTCAGCATTTGATTGGAGTGTGTTAAATGCTTACAACTTTTGATTTCAACCACTGACACGTGTTAAAAATTGTAAAAGAATCGTACCTGGAACATTACTCATTTTTAATTAGAGCCAAAAGGAAGGAAAGAAGGATAAAAAGAAAGGATGCCAAAAAGAGTGATCCATTGACAGAAATCCAAACAAAATAGGTAGGCAAGATTCGTAGTTTTTGATAATGGAATCTTTCTTCTAACTAAGTTATACTTTTCTTTAGTAAAATTGTCATAAATTTGTTTTGGAATTTAAAACTTTTTCTTAGAATTTTTGTTTTTATTTTTAATTTGAGTAATACTATATTTTTTTTTGTTTCACTCAAAATTGATGTGACTTTTAAATTATAATTGATCACTATTAAATTTTGATTTAATGATAATTTAAAAGTCATATTATTTTTTGAAGACTATAAAAAAGTATTGATTAAACGGTAGTGCTTTTCTTAAAGAAGTTTTTATTTTTTTTTAAAATTTTTCGATATTCGTAAAAGATACCAATTCTAGCCTTATCCCAGACTAATTATCTACACACAAGGCCCATGATAGATCTGTAATTGTATTATAATTAGAAGTCATTTGACTTATTTGATTACACATTTTCCTCTGAATGGATTGTGAAGGTCCTTGTGAAAATATTATATAACGGGTATGTCTATCATGTCAAAACATAGCTAGCTAGAAAGGTCAAAAAAAAAAAAAAAAAAAAAAAAGGTCGTAGTTATGGGTAGAATAATTTCACAACACGCTTATGTTTAACTGCTAATAAAATTAAAAAAATAATAAAGTACTAATTCTTCATAAATGTAAATCTTCTTTACGGTTTGGAGGAAAATTTTGCGATACAGTGGAAGCGGCGTCGTATCATCGCAGCCAACTGCCTGTCAAATCTGAGCATATTAGGACAATTGCGTTGAGAATCGCAAAACTGTGTCCAAAACCGATTCACCAAAAGTCTCATCTGAGCTGTCAATGGCAAAGAGAATGGAGAACCTATGGCGAGCGGCGACGGGCCAGGACCCGAGCCCGGAGGACTACGACGGCGTGGAGTTCTGGTCGAACCCGGAGCGCACCGGGTGGCTTACCAAGCAGGGCGAGTACATCAAGACCTGGCGCCGCCGCTGGTTCGTGCTCAAGCAAGGCAAGCTCCTATGGTTCAAGGACTCCCACGTCACCCGCAACTCCACGCCACGTGGTGTCGTCCCAGTGGGCACCTGCCTCACCGTCAGGGGCGCCGAGGACATCCTCCACAAGCCCTGCGCCTTTGAGCTCTCCTCCAACCAGGACACCATGTACTTCATCGCCGACTCCGAGAAGGAGAAGGAGGAGTGGATCAACTCGATTGGACGGTCCATAGTGCAGCACTCGCGGTCGGTCACCGATTCTGAGGTCGTCGATTACGTTAGCCGGGGGTGATGATCTAGAGGAAATGGATTATCTTTCTTGTTTGTACACTGAGAGGTGCGCTTAATTGTTGTATATTCCTTGTTCATAAGATAAATCTGCTTTGATATAGTAAAGGCTTGTAGTTTTCTGGATCTTTCTCGGGTTTTCTAATTATGAATTTCGGCGTTATTTATTAATTACGTTGTTTATGTTTGGATTTTTTTTTTTTGATAAGTTATAAATTCGGTTATTATTTTTTAATTGTTGTGTTTGGATTGGTTTTCTAGGGTTTTGGAATTCGTAATTTTTTCAATGTTCAGTGGATAGTCAGTGCAATCCAAGAGTTCGAATAATCAGGGTTGAGTTATGATTCTCCCTTGAATATGAATGCAGGTGATTGCGGGATAATTAGGGCTGAGTTTCTTTGTAATGGATGAATAAATTGGTTGTAGGAAGAAGAGCTTTGTTTGTGGGTGCTAGTTCATGAGAATTTGCATATGTTATTTGTCAGCTCTGTTTGGAAACGGCAGGTATATAGCTGCTTAGGGCTTCGCTGATCTTTTTGGTCTTTATGCATTCCTTCATGCCATTTTCTGTGAAACCATCTCCATTTGTTTCAAGCTAGAAGTGAAGTTTTAGGTATTGGCTTCTATGTTGTCGGCTTCGCTTGAGGCTAGAAGAATTTAGGTATATGGAGTTCAAGGTGGAAGAGATACTAGGATGTGTGAGTCGTCTGATTCTATTGGTTGCAATGTTTTGGATATGCATTTTGAATTTCTGTTTCCTGTTTGGGTTTGGGTTTATTCCTTTTCGTGTAAGTGATAACGGAGTTTGAATCAAACTCTTTCCTTCTCTCCGGAGCTTGTAACAAGTCATGATCATGTTTGTAGAAGAGAACTAAATCCTGCCATTACATGTGCGCTTATTTATCTATTTCTACTTCTCTTGAAAAATTCATGAATGGGATAATCTAAGAGCTTATATGGCTCAACTGGTTATGTGCAGCAGTTCTTTCTTTCTGACTCCACCTATTCTCAGTATGCAGCATCATCTTTTTTTTGTTGTTTTTTGGTTACATGGGCCGCTCAAAACACTTCATCTTGCTTCCTTAGTCACAATCTATAGCATGTTTCTTTTGTCCTTGATTTATTTCAAACCCCGTGCAACCCGTTTCTTTTCCCCAGATTTTAATGAACCAATTTTTGACTCTACTCATTGGAAAAGTAGTTTTAGGTATGTGGTAGAAAAATTGAAGAAGTCTCTACCTTAGAAAACAGCTGAAGCTGGTTAGCTTGGAAAAATACAAGATTGAAACTTCATTCAGAGGGTGGATTCCTGCAGATGCAAGCCTATGTTCTGTACCTTCACATGCACGGTAGATTGTCGACTTGGTTTTCACTGTGCAATTGGTTGTTGTTACCTAAATACATTTCTAGTTTCTCAGCCCATTCACGCACAATTGAATCTTGTTTTGGATGGTACTCTTTTTTATCCATGTTCTCAATTTTTGCTCCCATGGTTCCTTCAAAATTTTTGGAAGACATATCTAGTTGCGAGACAGGCTTTCTGTGGTAGGTCCAAATAACATTCTACTTCCATAATTACCCCATGAGATTTAGGGAAAGCTTCACTGTCTAATAGAAAAAAACATAAAGAGAGATTAAGACCTGAGACTAACGTGCTGGACAGATGAGCAGAATCTGTGGGGCTCTGCTCATCATTATTGGAGAAATGGCAGTTGTTATTTGTCCTTTCCTTTTGGTTTCTTTTTCTAATTTCCAATTTTTATTCCTTAAGCTTGTTTGTTTTGTTTTGATTTTTCTCTGATTTAGTTTCAAGCCTTTGGAGCTATTCATCAACTTCTAGAAGACAGGAATAGACCCTTTGATTGATCTGGTCATGGGAAGATGATGCACAAAACAAGTGTGGTGTGCTTTCTTGTCTCCTACAGTCTAAAATGCCCAACATAGAGCTATGAAAATATCTGTGTCCCAGAGAGTTGGTGGGAAAAATAGGTGTGCTTTCTTGTCTCCTACCCCAACTTAGAGCTACGAAAATATATATGTCAGCCTCCTAGGGAGTTGGTAAGAGGAATAGGTGTGCTTTCTTTTTTCCTACAGTCTAAAATGCCCAACTTAGAGCTATGAAAATATTCTCAGGCTCCTAGGGAGTTTGGTAGGAGGAAGACAAAAGATCAAAGAGCGAAGATGAGGCAAGCAGAACTCATCTTCATCCCAACGCCAGGAATTGGTCACCTGGTGTCGACCCTTGAATTCACAAAGCTCCTAATTGATCGTGATGATCGACTTTTGATCACAATCCTTTCCATGAAGTTCCCCTTTACTCCCCTCTCAGATGCATACACTAGATCACTCACTGCCTTACAAGCTCGAATCCAACTCATAGATCTCCCCCAAGTAGATCCACCTCCAGCAGAGTTATTGAACTTGGTCGAAGGCTATATATCTGTTTTCATAGAAATTTAAAGTAACATACCCAATGTCAAACGTTGTTTCACAAAGATTGTATCCTTCAACTCAAATTCAGGCTCAGCCCGAGTTGCCACGTTGGTTCTTGATTTTTTTCTGCCTGTCCATGATAGATGTTAGCAGGGAATTGGGTCTCCCTTCTTATTTATTCTTGGAGTAATGTTAAATGTCATTCTTGTGTTTCTCTAAACATGATATGACTTTTAAAGTCAAAATTTAATAATGATTTATCATAAATCCAATGGTAATTTTAAAAGCCACATAATTTTTAGAGGGCACAAGAGGGACACAAGAATGACATGTAGCATTACTCTTACTCTTATTCTTGACCTCTAATGTAAAATTTCTTGGTCTCATGCTCTACCTTCCCACTCGTCATAACCAAATGAACATCGAATTCAATGACTCAGATCCTGAATTGTTAATCCCAGGCTTTGTCAAACCAGTTCCACCAGTTGTTATGCCTTCAGCTGTGTTTAACAAGGATGGTGGCTACACTGCTAATATTAAGCTGGCTCAAAGATTCAGAGATACTAAAGGAATTATAGTAAATACGATCACAGAGTTGGAGCAGCATGCTCTCGGCTTATTTTCTGATGGACAAACGCCTCCAATCTACGCAATTGGTCCGGTTGAAGTGTCAACCTCACCCTAGTTTGGATTGCGCTCAGCATGACAACATCATGAAATGGCTTGATTTTCAGCCTCCATCATCCGTGGTGTTTCTATGCTTTGGAAGTGGGCATAGGTTCTTGTGGTCCTTGGGGATGCCCCCTCGCCATCCCCCGATGACATCCTGCCAGAAGGTTTCTTGGAACGGATCGAAGGAAGGGGGGTGATATGTGGTGGGTGGGAGCCACAAGTGGAGGTCTTGCCCCACAAAGTGGTAGGAGGGTTCATATCTCATTGCGGATGGAACTCAATATTGGAGAGCTTGTGGCGTGGTGTACCTATTTTAACATGGTCTATATATGCTGAGCTACAGCTCAACACATTTGAGATGGTGAGAGAGTTGGGATTAGCAATGGAGATGAGGTTGGACTATAGGAGTGGTGGTGATCTGGTGATGGCTGAAGAGATAGAGAGAGCTGTTAGACGCATGATGGATGGTGATAATGAGGTTAGGAAGAAGGTGAAAGAGATGGGAGAGATAGCGAGAAAAGCTGTGATGGATGGTGGATCTTCGTTCACTTCTATTGGAAAACTAATTGAGGAAATGATAGGTAGCAATTGATATAGAGAATCCGTATGTTGGGTTGATTTCTCATTGTTGTTGAAGATATAGACCAAAAAAAGGGTCTTGTAGTCTTACTAGCTTCTCCACACCTATTTGCCGTTTAGCTAGGATCATCTTGAGTATGGAATTTATATCCCTAAACTTGTTGAATTTTGCTTGTTTTCATTGCAATTTGTGGCTGAAATTTCCCTTTTCCAAATAAGTGTCTCAAAAATATATTGCATGGAGCGCAGACTTATCGTTTATACTATTTAGAATGGACCCTTTTTCCACAATTTGAATACTTATTGGAAAAGTAGTTTTATGTGTGGTAGAAAAATTGAAGAACTCTACATTAGAAAACAGCTTGGGGGTGGTTAGCTTGGAAAAATACAATTTGAAACTCCACTCGGAGGGTGCATTGCTGCAGATGCAAGCCTATGTTCTGCAGCTTCACATGCAGGGCAGGTTGTCGACTTGATATGCAGTTATGGAATCATGTACAAAGTTAGATTAAAGTCAGTTATGGATTATGTACACCATTAGTTTGAGACCTGAGACCAACGTGCTGAACAGATGAGCAGCATCTGTAGGGCTGTGCTCAGATCATCATTGGAATAGACCCTTTTATTGATCTGGTCATGGGAAGACAATAATATGATGCACAAAAGAAGTAACGTGCATCATGGGAGAAAAACTTCATGTAGAGTGGATATAAATAACCATCATGGGCCCATTCTCACTCGCCTTTATATGGACAATAATCAAGCAATTGCAGTCGGCTGCATGACAACCTCTGTAAGGAAAATCATTCACTCCTAGAATCATTCCAACATGGAAACTCGATTGCAAGTAAACACTAGATTTTCAAAGCCCGACTAGCTGGACTGGTCAGTCATAGGAGTGGGGGGCTACTGGAGTACTCTGTTACCGAAGGGCCCTTTAAGCCCAACCAGAGGCCCTTTGGGCCCAACTAAGCATATGGTTTTGGTCCACCACTTGTCTAAGACTCACATGGATTCACTATATGGCATAAAATGCTGAGCAGTGGATCTCTTTCACCCCGCATATGTGTCGAAACAATTTTGGCCCTTTAAGGTTACATGATTTGCCCTTCGTTACCTTGCCAATTTGGGATCAATTCGCCAAGAAAAGCACCATGGGGACGCCCGAGGAAAAGAAACCCAATTATGATATAATCACTGCTCATCTTATTGGCATTACAATCCCAATTTCCACACATTAAGCTCTAGTATTAACCTCTTTTCTTTCTATGACCGCCGAATTAGTGCTTAGCTGATTTCACTTGTCAAACATAATTGTGAACGGTAAAGACTATAAAGAAGGAAAATCACCATCATAGGTATACACAATTTTTTTTTTTTGTCTCTTTTCCCCTATCCCTCAATTCAGTTTTCTCCAAAAAAAGAAAAAAAAACACACACACATACTACTAATGTAAGCATAAGAAGCTTTCTGCTACCGGTAAATATAAACATAAATCTGAGTTGAAATGAACAGTATTTCAGTTCAGACACATGAATAGTGTTTTATAGGCCCTATGTATTAAAAAAATATTTTTTTTTTTTGTTTTAATCTCATCCAGTCCAAATTAAAATACTGTTCATTTCAGCCTGAATTTACCTGAATCACTGCTCTTCTGCCACCGTCATTCTTATTGTCTTTATTTTTGTTTTGCAGGTGGTCCCTTCTTTTTGTCCGTTCAAAAACTTTACTGTATCAACATTTATAATACCAAGATAAGCAAAAAGTACAAATAAACGGGAGAAACACAATTTGCTGAAAAAAAAAAAAATTGCTTTTATTATTATTTTCTTTTTATAGGTAAAATGCTTTTACTTCAAGATGCTGCAGATTGACAGATATTCGCACGTTTGTACCATAGACTCCTGAATGAGGATTCTTTGAAATTTGCTGTCCGGAATTGCGTATAATTTGTGTGGTCTTAGGGCAGATGTGGAGCCAACTTGTCGCAGGTAGCTCAAAATGTGAGGTTCACTTCCAGCGAATTTTAGGGATCTGATCTCATACTGCTGACCAACCTCTCAATAATACAGTCCTCTTTCCGAATAAAGTAAAGGGGAATAGGGGTTATCTCCAACGAAAGCCTTTACATCACAAATCGATAATTATTGGGCATGCGTTAGAGCTATGAAAATAGTCTCAGCCTCCTAGAGAGTTGGTACGAGGAACAAGAAAGACGAAAGAGAGAGAAGATGAGGCAAGCAGAACTCATCTTCATCCCAATTCCAGGAATGGGTCACCTGTTGTCGACCCTTGAATTCGCAAAGCGCCTACTTGATCGCGATGATCGGATTTTGATCACAATCCTTTCAATGAAGTTCCCCACTTCTCCCCTTGCAGATGCATACACCAGATCACTCACCGCCTCACAAGCTCGAATCCAACTCATAGATCTCCCCGAAGTAGACCCACCTCCATCAGAGTTGTTGAAATCCCCCCAGGCCTATAGATGTGCTTTCATAGAAAGAAACATACCCAACGTCAAACATGCTGTCACAAACATTGTATCAGGGTCAGCCCGAGTTGCCGCGTTGGTTCTTGATTTTTTCTGCATTTCCATGATCGATGTCGGCAGGGAACTGGGTCTCCCTTCTTATTTATACTTCACCTCCAATGCAGCATTTCTTGGTCTCATGCTTTACCTTCCAATTCGTCATAACCAAGTGAACGGCGCCGAATTCAGTGACGCAGACCCTCCGTCGTTGATCCCGGGCTTTGTCAACCCAGTTCCACCACTTGTTCTGCCTTCAGCTGTGTTTAACAAAGATGGTGGCTATGCTGCTTATGTTAAGCTTGCTCAAAGATTCAGAGATACCAAAGGGATTATAGTCAATACGTTCACAGAGTTGGAGCAACATGGTCTCCGCTCGTTTTCCGACGGACAAACGCCTCCGATCTACGCAGTTGGTCCCGTGCTTGACCTGAAGGGTCAACCGCATCCTGGTTTGGATCGGGCTCAACATGACAGCATCATGAAATGGCTTGATTTTCAGCCTCCATCATCCGTGGTGTTTCTATGCTTTGGAAGCTTAGGGAGCTTCAGTGCGACCCAAGTGAAAGAGATAGCTTTTGGGCTGGAGACTAGTGGGCATAGGTTCTTGTGGTCCTTGCGGCCGCCTGCCTCCTTGCCGTCTGACGATGACATCCTGCCGGAAGGTTTCTTGGAACGGATCAAAGAGAGGGGGATGATATGTGGTGGGTGGGCGCCGCAGGTGGAGGTCCTCGCCCACAAAGCAGTAGGAGGGTTCGTATCTCATTGTGGATGGAACTCAATATTAGAGAGCTTGTGGCATGGCGTGCCTATTGTGACATGGCCTATATATGCTGAGCAACAGCTCAATGCATTTAAGATGGTGAGGGAGTTGGGATTAGCAATTGAGATGAGGTTGGACTATAGGAGTGGTGGTGTTTTGGTGATGGCTCAAGAGATAGAGAGAGCTGTAAGACGCGTGATGGATGGTGGTAATGAGGTTAGGAAGAAGGTGAAGGAGATGGGAGAGATGGCTAGAAAAGCTGTGATGGATGGTGGATCTTCGTTCACTTCTATTGGACAACTTATTGAGGATATGATAGGCAGCAGTTGATATACAGAATGCACGACAGAATATTAGGTTGATTTTTCATTGTTGTTGAAGAAATAGACCCTCCCCCCCCCCCCCCCCCCCCAAAAAAAAAAGAAGGGTTTTGTATAGTCTTTAATAGCTTCTCCACACCCATTTACCATTTAGCTAGGATCATTCGAGTATGGAATTTATATCCCTAAACTTGTTGAATTGTGCTTGTTTTTATTGCTGAATTTTGCTTATTTTCATTGCAATTTGTGGCTGAAATTGGCATTTTCTAAGTGTCTAAAAATGTATTTTACATTGGGCCACGCCGGGCAAAACCATAATTGGGTGTCACACCATCTCAAGTGGTATTCAGTCAGCAGTTGAAACCTGACTGCGAGCGTATCTTGTCAAGAGGCACTCCACATAAAGAGAAGATATATCATCATTTCAGGTTCGATCACACAACTATTCTTTCTATTAAGACTAGCTCTCATTTTTAGAGCATTTGATTTGATCCATCATTGCTATCTTAATTGTCAGAAATCTCTCTCGTTAGAATTCCCGACAAGTCTTCCAATTGATCCTACTCCTCCTTGTTGGCGTTCGTTGCCTGAGTCTAACTGTGCAATCAAGTGCATGATGAATAGCTGTAAAATTCTAAGAAGATTGCTAAGATTTAGTACCTTTGTTTGGTCGGTATGACCGGCCCAAACATATAGAATTACAAAGCTTATTAAAAACGAAAGAGGAACATTTGGCCGAAGCAGTGTAACTAACGGATCAATTTATGCCCATTGAGTTGATTTTGACCTTGAGAACCTTTAAGATAGGAATCTTGCTGACCCAAAATCCGCCACAGGTGATCATGTAATGATCAAACACAATATTACTTGGTTCTAGATAGCCATGTTTCAAATGCTAATGAAGATTTTATATTTGGAAAATAATTCTAATTCAAGTTATTATCTTGAGTTTTTACTCAATTTTAAATTCGAAATCAACAAATTAGCCTCATCAGTTATTAATTTTTTTTCAATAAGAATTGTAGGTTTTTGATAATTTTTAATCAGATCATTCCATAAGATTTTTCATTAGTTTTCGAATAAAATCATGTGAAGACCTAATTACACACCTACAAAATTATAAAAAAAAAAAAAAAAAAAAACCCTAAAAGCCTGTGAGGGAAAGGGCGGGGGGGGGGGGGTGGTGAGGTTCTGGGATTTTTTATTTTTTATAATTGTGACTTCACATGGCTTCTGTTAAGAAATTAATGGAAAATCTTATTGACGAATTTGATTGAAAAAATTGTAGAACCCACCACTTTTATTAAAAAAAATTAGTAACAGACGGAGCTAATTTAAAATTGAGTAAAACTGAGGATGATAACTTAAATATTTTTTTTTCCTTATATTTAAAAACAACGATTGACATATAAACACGACCGCATCTAGCTTGCCGTGTTGGACTGTGACGAAAAACAGGAGTCGTTTAACTCGTCGTCTTCTCTGAGACCGTATTCCATATCTATGCAAAAATCGGCAGTATTTTTACTTGTCGGTCTGATTGAGTAAACGGTGGTGCCTCAATTGTCGTTTTAGTTGGGTCTATGGCTCGATGTCAACGTCAAAATGTGACTAAAAAAAGCTTAAACGGGTAACTGAATGGAATTAGTTGGGAAATGGCCCGAGAACTCATGGCAACTCTAAGCACCCCACCTCTCTCTCTCCCACGTCACTCCAACCTCCCAAACCCAAACCCAAACCCAAACCCTCCATCCTCAACCGTCAATAACGACCGGTATTTCGCAAACCACCCAGCACTTTCACTGATCAACCAATGCACCAGTACAAAGCACCTAAAGCAAATCCATGCGCAGATGCTCCGTACAGGCCTCTTCTTCGATTCTTTCTCAGCCAGCAAACTCATCACAGCCGGTGCTCTCTCGCTGTTCTCGAGCCTCGACTACGCCCGCCAAGTGTTCGACCAAATTCCCCAACCAAATCTCTACACTTGGAACATCATCATTCGCGCTTATGCGTCAAGCCCCAATCCTACTCAGAGCCTCTTAATCTTTCTGCAGATGCTTCATCAGTGTGAGCATTTTCCAGATAAATTTACTTTTCCTTTTGTGATTAAGGCAGCTTCGGAGCTTAAGGCTTTTCGGATTGGGAGAGTGTTTCATGGGATGGTGATTAAAGGTTCGCTTAGTTCGGATCTATTTGTTCTTAATTCGCTTGTGCATTTTTATGGTTCGTGTGGGGATTTGGATTTGGCGTATGGGGTGTTTATGAAGATTCCGAGGAAAGATGTTGTCTCTTGGAATTCTATGATCACGGCTTTTGTACAAGGAGGTTGTCCCAAAGAGGCGCTGGAGTTGTTTAGGGGAATGGAGAAGGAGAATGTGAAGCCGAATGATGTGACGATGGTGGGTGTTCTTTCAGCTTGCACAAAGAAGTTGGATTTGGAGTTTGGGAGGTGGGTGTGTTCGTATATTGAAAGGAATGAGATTACTGTGAACTTGACTTTGAGTAATGCAATGCTTGATATGTATTTGAAATGTGGGAGGATTGAAGATGCGAAAAGATTGTTTGATAAGATGCTAGAGAAAGATATTTTCTCTTGGACAACAATGCTTGATGGATATGCTAAGTTAGGGGAATATGATGAGGCTCGGCGTATTTTTGATGCAATGCCTTGTCAAGATATCGCTGCTTGGAATGCCCTCATTTCAGCATATGAACAGAATGGTAAGCCAAAGGAGGCTTTGGCTATATTCCGTGAATTGCAGCTCAGAAAGAATGCAAAACCGGATGAGGTCACTCTTGTTTGTGCTCTATCAGCTTCTTCTCAGTTGGGTGCCATGGATTTAGGCAGATGGATCCACGTGTACATAAAGAAGCAGGGGATTAACTTAAATTGTCATCTCATGACCTCACTCATTGACATGTACACTAAGTGTGGGGATCTAGAGAAGGCACTCGAGGTATTTTACTCTGCAGAGAGAAAAGATGTGTTTGTTTGGAGTACCATGATTGGTGGTCTGGCAATGCATGGGCGTGGAAGGGCTGCAATAGATTTGTTCTCAAAAATGTTAGAAGCTAAGGTCAAGCCCAATGCCGTGACTTTTACTAATGTATTATGTGCTTGTAGCCACACTGGATTAGTAAACGAGGGACGAACCTTATTCTATCAGATGGAGCCAGTTCATGGGCTGGTGCCTGAAGACAAGCACTATGCTTGCATGGTAGATATTCTTGGTTGTTCAGGCCTTCTGGAAGAAGCTGTCGAATTGATAGAGAAAATGCCCATGGTTCCTACTGCTTCTGTATGGGGGGCTCTGCTTGGGGCATGTAGACTTCATGGGAATATTGAGCTTGCTGAACAGGCTTGTAGCCGTTTGCTTGAGTTGGACCCTAGAAATCATGGAGCCTATGTGCTTTTATCCAACATATTTGCTAAAACAGGGAAATGGGATAGAGTTTCAGGGTTAAGGAAGGTCATGAGAGATTCTGGATTGAAGAAAGAACCGGGTTGTAGCTCAATTGAGGTCAAGGGTATTGTTCACGAGTTTCTAGCTGGTGATAGTTGTCACCCTCTATCCAAGGAAATATACTCCAAGTTGGATGAGATTGCAGCAAGATTGAAGTCAATTGGTTATGTGCCAAACAAGTCCCACCTCTTGCAACTTATTGAAGAAGACGACATGAAGGACCATGCCCTAAGCCTTCACAGTGAGAAGTTAGCAATTGCTTTTGGGCTTATTAGTATGGCCCCATCACAACCAATTCGGGTTGTGAAGAATCTTCGTGTTTGTGGGGATTGCCACTCTGTTGCTAAGCTCATATCCAGGCTTTATGGTAGAGAGATACTTATGAGAGATCGTTATCGATTCCATCATTTTAGAGGAGGACATTGCTCATGCATGGATTATTGGTGAATATGAGAAGCATTGGCTGCAAAGGAAGATCTCACCTTATACCCCAAGCATGAGATTGTTACCGGTAAATAATTGTTGAAGCACCAAGAATGGAGGTTGATCAGTTAATCAAAGTGGTGATTAAAGCACCAAGAATGCAAGTTCAAGTTGATTAGCATAATATATATGGCGAGTAATGCCAAAATGTGTACGTGAAAAAAAGAAGAAGGAAAGAAGTAATGACAAATTGTCAATTGGGAGCATTTTTGGGAGGGGTTTGGCTTTGGTCTAGTTCCAATTGGAAGTGGACTTGTTGGTATTATGACATGTGTTCCATAAAGCAATGACAAATTGTCAAAGCATTTTTGGGAGGGGTTTGGCTTTGGGTCTAGTTGCCGTTGGAATTGAAGCATGTGTTTCATAACAGGACACGAGAGATATGTGTCCAAGCTCCAACTGACACTTAACCCAAGAAGTTCAGTTGCCTTTTGAGAGAGTATATTTGACCTTTCAAATCTTGCAAATATAATTCTAGTTGTTTGATGCATTTTCTGTCGGTGTAGTAATTTTTAGAGACGACAGGCTTTTGTGTTACTAGAACATTTAGGCTGCCTTACGCTTTCAACAGGAACATGGACTTTTCTAAATGTTGTGAAACGTCGGCTTTTGAGTTACTAGTTCATTGATAGTTGTCGTAGGCACAGAAACATTTATAAAAGTTCTAGGCACATATTTTAGAAGCCAAAACATCTTTCAATCAACATAATTTGTATTTAGGTTACCTTACGAAATTTGTCGATTACTTATCAATTTTATATTTTTAATTGTTTTTGATTTTTTTCTGAATCCTACGAAAGCTTTCTTTATTTTGTTTTTAATCAAAATTGAAATTAGAAAACAAAAAACCTCTATGACTCATCATCTTCACCACCGCTCCTCACATGCGTATTTTATTGTTATGCTAATTTTCTGCTTCCTATTCGAGCTATGTCCATGGCTTCAGGTATGGAAATAAATCTACAAACAGCAGCCTCGAGCCTGAAAGAAGCAGGGAAGCCTCCGATTGAGCCCATAAGATTGCACACGGTAAGATTGCCAACGATGGAGGAAACATGCGGCCAAGATATTGGGAACAACTGCGCAGCGTTGTCAATGGAGTCATGGGTAAAGAATTGGCTATCTTGTAATTGTAATAAGTAATTACTTCCACTGTTTAGCCCTCTCTTTGGAGGATTGAGAGATTTCTTGGGATTTATTTACTTGGTAAATAAGTTTAGGGAGACGCACCTAATTAATTACAAATTAATTAACTTCAGAGCGTTATATATGCAGATTAATAAGTGTGATTTATCTAATTTATACCAAAAAATTAAAACAATAATTGGCCAAAAAAAAAAGCATTTGATACATTTTTTTTTGAAAAAAAAACACATTATTTATCATCGACAACAATGTTGACAAAAAAAAGCATATTATATATAGTCGTTGTTGATGCGGTGCATATCATTAGCGACGACTTAACACTATCGTCACTAATGTACGTATCATTAGCGATGACATTAAGGCCTCTGGCGATGATTTTTGGTTGTCGCTAAAACCAATATTTTTCCTGGAGTGAATGGTAAGATATTTTATAGGATCTTAGGCCTCTGACAAATATAGGGTTTGAAGGATAAAACATTTCATGCCTTTTTATTCATAGATTGTTGCCTTAAATAGACTCGCGCATAAGAGATTACATATTCCTACCCAATACCAAGTACAAGCATAAGAGATAGACTAAAACATTACAACTAAATAACAGAGTATGATACAAAGACCATCTCTAGGATGACTTGGAGATAAACTTCTTATTCCTTCACCAACATAGACTCCTTATTTAAGGGGTAACTCGATGTACTGAAAGATAAGATAAAGAAGAAATGATTCCCAACTTCTCCCACTTTACCACATCGTGTGTGCTCCTTGAAACTTTTACTCTGCAGACTCTTGTTCAAGTAACATTGATGTACTTCAGAAACTTTACCCGTTAACTGAGCTTTCAATTTTCTATTCATGAGTTCCGTTCCCAAGGATTTTGCCCCTAATTGAAAGCAATTCCAGTGAAACTCTTTTCATGTCCATTCTGTCTCTCGGAGATTCTGCTGAACATGCAAGGCCAATGTGAAAGACCAATTTCAAGCATTCAATTTCTTCATTTGTCCAGTCACTCCAACATGTAACCATGTTCTTAGTTTCTTCTACCTTATTCAAAACTGATTGGTCCAGAATCTCTGTCAGTACTTGTCCCTGTAACGCCAACTTGACAAAGTTGTGAAGGTTCAGGTCATCTTTGAACAGTTCATCAGTGGGTCTTCTTTCAGTGAATATCTCCAACAAGAGGATCCCAAAGCTGTACACATCACCATTAGTTGATACCTGACCGCCCATCCCATACTCTGCATAAATTCAGAAAACTCCAATACAGTAAGAATAGTTTCAAATTTTCAATGGTATAAAACTAGTGAATTGGTTAAGCTAAAGGTAATTGTCAAAGCGGTGACAAATGAACTAAGCTTAAACAGATTATTTAGCTCAGCGATAAGCTCAAGCGCGGCTAATGTTTGAAATAAAATTAAATGAACTGAGTTTGAACATTTAATATTCAGCTCGATTACAACCTTGAGTAGGCTTCCTTGTTTTGATTATTGATGCACTCTCTCAGTAGATATATAGAGAAATAAATCTAGCAACATTAACATCCAATTTTTCGGTTCTTTACTTCCTTATCTTCTTCCTTATCATTTATACTAATTAAAAGAATGAGTGAAATGTTGAAACATTACCTGGAGCAGCATAACCGACGGTTCCATTAATCCCAGCTGAGCTTAATTGATTAAGAAAAGCTTGCCTACCGGATTCCGAAAGGAGTCTTGCCAAACCAAAATCACTTATGTGAGCAGTCAGATCATCATCAAGAAGAACATTGCTTGGCTTTAGATCACAGTGAATAATAGGGGTTTGGCAGTCATGATGAAGATAAAGCAAAGCAGAAGCCACATCTATTGCAATGTTCATTCTCTGGAGAAAGCTTAAATTTCTCTGCTGCTGCAGCCCATCTTCTGGATGCAACCACGTGTCCAGGTTCCCATTTGGCATCAACTCATATACTAAAGCTTTGAAATCTTTGCCCTCGTAATCAATACTTGAGCAAGCCGTAAGAATCTTAACGAGGTTTTGATGCCGTATGTTCCTCAAGGCTTGGCATTCAGCAATGAAGCTCTTTGAAGCTCCTTCCTTATGAAGGTTGAGTACCTTGACTGCAACACTTGTTTCATCCGGACCAAGTTTTCCTTTATAGACAGTACCAAAATGACCTGAACCAATCAAATTCGTTTCAGAGAATCCACCGGTTGCATTGAGTAATTCTTGATAAGAAATCCTTTGGTAAAAGTGCCCAAAAGAAGAAACAGAAATACTTTTCTTCTTGGACTTTCTCAACCAGCACAGGGAAATCAAAGACAACAACGTCAAGCAGAACAAAGCAGCTGCACCCATTGCCAGTGCCAACTTAAAAGCAACATGATTATGCTTCTTGGGGCATGTAGGCAACTGCAGCTCCTGGATCCCCCCACATAGCCCGCTGTTGCTATAAACTTGAATTGCAGAAGCATTTCTAAAGACCCCTTGTACTGGAACCTCCCCCTCCAGATTGTTGAAAGACATATTTAAATTTTGCAACGATGAAAAACTAACCATGTAGCTTGGGATTGGGCCAGTCAATAAGTTGTTGGAAAGATCAAGGTTTTTAATACCTTTTAACCCACTTAAATCGGGAATGGGTCCTTCAAAGAAGTTCCCCTGCATATTAAGAACTTCCAACGTCAAACAATCCTTTAGCTCCCCTGGAATCTCTTGGGAAAATTTGTTGTATGACAAATCCAGAGCAACAAGAAATTTCAGGTTTCCTACTTCTTGTGGCAACGGACCCGTCAGAGAGTTATGAGACACATTAAGGACTAAAGAAAGAGCTGGAAGGCCAAGGAGTTGTTTGGGTATGGTGCCATTTAATTTGTTATGGCAAAAGCGTAAGTCTTGCAGGTATCTACACCTTCCCAGACTCGTGGGTATGCTTCCTTCTAAGCTGTTATTATACAAACCGAGCTGTAACAATTGAGTCATGTTGCCAAAGGAAGATGGGATTTCCCCTGTCAATTTGTTTGCACCCAAGTCTAGGCTGTTCAAGTTTAAGAGCTGCCCAATTGAAGCTGGAATAGTCCCTGTTAAAAAATTCTGTTCCAGGCCAAGTAGAGTTAGGCTGACTAGATTTGATATCTGCATAGGTATGCTTCCACCAATAAAATTCCATCCAAGCTCTAGCAATGTTAATTGGGTTGAGAGGTTTGTTATGGAGTTAGGCAGCTCACCACCAAGCCGGTTGCCGCTGACATCCAGCCTCCTTAACTGGCTACAATTGGCCAAAGAACTCAGAAAACTCAAGTCATCAACTGACTGATTTCCGAGAAGATTCCAATATGCAGCAAGCCATTGAAGATTTTGTAGATTACCAAAACTCATAGGTATATTTCCTGTGAAATAATTCTCACCCATATCAACTTCATAAAGTCCTGAAGCATTGGCCAAGGAAGCTGGAAAGCTTCCTGTGAATTCGTTTCCTCCCCACCAAAGTAGTTGGAGATTTGGAAGAGCAATGCCTATTTCTGGCTTGATGTTACCAGAGAAGTCGTTGTCAGTCATGGTAATCCTTGTGAGTGATGATAGATTGTAAAGGGAAGATGGAAACACACCGGAAAAATGATTTATTGCAACCTCAAAAAGTTTCAAGCTTGTCATTTTGGCTACTGTATCTGGAATTTCTCCCTCCAAATTGTTGGTCTCGAGATCAAGTTGTCGGAGAGAGGACAGGTTCCCCAGAGATGGTGGGAACCTTCCAATTAAGCTGTTGTTGGCAAGAGATAGGATCTCAAGTTTGGACAAAGAGCCAAGTTCAGAAGGGATTTGTTGTACTAGGTTGTTGTACTGGAGATCAAGATTCACGAGGTTGTGACAGTGAGACAGATTAACAGGAATTTCTCCTTCCAACGAGTTATAACTCAAGTTCAAATTTTGAAGCCTGATCAAGCGATCAACTTCTGAGGGGATTCCACCAGAGAAGGAGTTGTTTGCAAGGTTGAGGGATCGAAGGAAAGAAAGATTTCCAACGTAGGGAGATATGGTGCCAACCAATTTCTGGTCTTTTAGGTTCAAACCGATGACTCTTTGGTGTTTGTGGCCACAGGTGATCCCAACCCACTGGCAGAAATGCAAAGACTCATTCCAAGAAGCCAGGGTACTGAGAGGGTCATCAATGTGGGACTTGAACTCGAGTAGTGCATGTTTGTCAGTCTCATTTGAAAGTGTGGTAGCCAAGGAAAATTTTGAGACTGACAAGAAGAGGGATAGAAGAAGGATGGCCTGGGAAGTTGGTGAAAAGAATAGTCTTAAACTCATAACAGGATGCTCCATGTGAGAGGGAGAAAGTAGCAGGCACAAGGAGAAGCTGAGGTTGGCAGGGAACGCTCAAATGTATTAATAGGGAACAAACTTAATAACCACTTAGATGGGGACTGCTCTTATTGATTAATCAGACTATTATTGTTACTCTAGTTTAATCTTTGAACTGGTCAAGCCAGTCACATCTTAAGATAGTTAACTACAAATGATAATTCTTAGTTTATTTTGGAAATTAATAAAGTTGGAATTTGAGTCAAATTGGAGTGAAAATTGGCCAGGATCTTCAAGCAATGTGAAAATCTTTCGTTTTATACTGTTAGAATATTTTATATTCCCTACCTTAATTAAATTCTCTATTATAGAAACTATTATAACACATCATTATATACTCAATACATATACAGAGAATGTAGTCCATACATCTTTTTCTGATTTCGCTCTTTTTCTATCTCTCTTTTTTCTTTTATTATTCTTCAATATATTTAACATTTATACTTTCACTGTCGATGACCGAATGAAAATCTGCTCAAACATGCAGCACTGTCTGGGCTGCTCCTCCGCTTGAACCGAGCACACTGCCTTGCTCTGCTCGAGCGGCTCCTCCTCCAACTCCACTCTTTAAGACGCATAAGAAAAGGTCTCTTAAGAAAAGGTCAATGACTTTCGACTTTGAGTATTCGTAGTCAACTGAAGTTCCCTTATTTTGACGGCTTCTGCACTATCTAGCGTTTTAATACGTTGATGTATGCACTTGTGACTTGTCGTCGATGTGTATATCTGCTTTTCTCATGCTCCACTTGCAATGGTAAATCTGGAACCGAAATACTCAGCTGGCAACTTTGAAAACTTTCCCACACTGCGGAAAGCGGGGAATCGCTTGCATTTATTGCTAACCCAAAACTTTGGTAGGTCTCCTGGTTTTTTTCCCCATTCTCTACGTCTGCAAACATTGCCTTAAACAAGCTTGACATCTCCAACAGTCCCTTCATCTTCTTGTTCTGTGCTTTGATAGAAATTTAAGGAAAATAATTTTGTTTTTGGTCCACATATATATATTATCCTCATAATAAGTTGATACAATATAAAAACTAAGCCAATCGAGTACTTTCCCATAAATTAACATGACACATGCAATTTTTTTTTTTTTTTAAAAACTTTTCTAGTCAAATTGAACCACATAAGTGATGAACTTACATACCAAGTTATTGAAGAAATTCATAAGGCTATAGAAATATATAGAGAATTGCGGAATAAAAGAAAATAAAGACATATAATTTTTTGGGTGGTTCGGTGTTAAACACCTACATTTACCATTAGGGTAGAGTCCTATAAGGCTACATTAATTGTGACCTTATTGCACTTATTTTTTAATTTGTATAAAAGTCTTTATCTATAGCGCATACAAATGATTTGAATTTATTCAAATTTAATATAATTCTTAATCAAATCCCTTTCATTTAGGGTAATCTAATTCTTTTTTAATTCTAATCAAATCCATTGATTTAAATTAATCCAATCCTATAAGGATTTCTACTCTTATCATATACTGTAACAATAGCTCAAATTGGACTTTGGTTGAAAATTAAAACCTATGGATGCATTGTCAAATTATAAATTATGTTTTCATTATGTAGCAGTTATTGGTGTTAAATGCACATTGATTAATTCAGACATCATGTCAATTTATTTTAACTTGCCTAATAAATTTCTTTTTGAACGACTTAGTAAAGATTAGAAAAAAATATAAATAACGATAATGACAACCTGTTGATTTCTGCCTTACGGTGATGATTGAGTGACCAAATTAAACCAACGTTTAAAAAAACAAAAAGTCGTAAAATGTTACTTGTCACATATTTAGCAATCTTGAAACTATTTTATATATTAAATTTTGATTTTTTTTCAACCTACTTTATTAACCATTGTTAATGAGATTTTTACACAGGTATTGAACGTATATGCACCCAAGTATGAAACTGCTGCCACTAAAAAAAAAAAAAAAGGAAGAATAAAACAGTTGGAAATTTTTAGCCTATTTAACAATTTTAGCCACCTTAAAACTATTTAAAATGTTAACTTTTGGTTGTTGAGGAGGTAATATATTTACTTTTAGTGCATTACTTAACAATTTTAGCCAGCTTACATCCATTTAAAATGTTAACTTTTGATTATTGAGGAGGTAAAATATTTACTTTTACTGCATTATTTAACAATTTTTTTCTTTAGTGTTGTCGCTTATTCTTGTTATTTGACAAATTGGGTTTAAGAAGGTTCCTTTAATTCCAGCTAAAGATTACTCTTACAAAATTTACTTTTATCTTCTGACCATTTTCTCGTTGTTTTCCTCATTAGATTTTCACCCTAACACGAACAAATTAAACCTTCCAACCATAATCTTCCATTTATTTTTCTTCAAAAAGTTCCAACACATCCAAGGTTTAAACGATAAGATATATATATATATATATAGGAGCTTATATTTGTCTATTGTAGAAAGAGAGAGAGATTGCTTGGTAATTAAGGAGCAAAGGAATAGGTGGTGCAAGTCCAGGGTGTAACTAAAATTTTAGGTTTGGAGGGGCAAAACTGAAAAAAAAAAAATATTGGAAGGTCAAAATTAAATTTTTAAGGGTATATTTTAAAAAAATTAAAAAATTTTGAAAAAATTTAAAATAAAAAATAAAAAATCAAACCTTGAGAGAGAAAGAAACTTCAAAAACCATTCGTATGCTCTATAGATAAAGACTTTTGTACACAATCATATCAAGCAATAAGATCACAATTAATACTATACCCTAACCCCAAGCTCAGTCTTACGTACCAAGATTGAAAGAAACTTCAAAAATCAAATCCTTGTCATCGATCTTTATTTTTTTCTTACTTATTCAGCTTTGCTGTCCTTCGTTAATAAGCTTTTGCTTCAGTAGTTCGCCTACTTGAGAGAGAAAGAGCATCCGTACTTGAGGTTTCTTAACTATTCATCCATTATAATCTGTCCTCACGAAAATAGCTAAAACTACTGCATGTATCCGCCTTTAAAACGACTGCTGGATAGAAACATTTTGTTTTGCGTACGTTCTTATATTAAGATCCAACGCTTGAGAAAGCTACGTGGCAACAATAATATATATTGCTTCATGCTTCAATATTCTTGATGGACTTTTGATTTCAAAGTATGAAAATATGAATTTACCTCATACTAGCTATAGGATGCCGGAAATATCTCTAAAGCATATTTGTTCATGTTTAATTTTCATTTCATTAATAAAGGCTTCCTAATTATGAACAAAATATTTTACATGTGAAGGATAGTGTTAAAGTATTAATTAAATAATTAAATTCTTTCTATCATATTATATTAGGATAAGTTGTTGCTAACCCTGGAAGTAGGTCAAAATCACTTATGCTTCACGTAAAATATCAACTATACCCCTTATCAGATGTGTGAAGCTCTTAGATTATTATTATTATTGTTTAGTTTTGAGTCAATATATTGCTTGCGACCCTCTTCTTACTGGATTCTAAGAGAAAAATATCTTTCAGCTCCGTTTGGCAATCATCTCCATAGGTGTGGCAATTCGTGTTCACCTATTGGATTCAGATCGTGTTAATGTATAGACATAAAATTATATAAGTCAACCTGAATCTGACTCATTTAATTAAACAAGTTAAATCTTTTAATTCTAACCTTCTAATTTTGTATTGAGTTCGTGTTGGGTTCGCGGGTCATGTAAAAAATTGTCTACCCTAATCTCTCCCTTATTTTCGTTTAAAAAAAAAAATCAACATCTTTTCAAAATTATTACCAAATTACTTTTTTCACTTATTTTTCACAAAAAAAATTAAGATTGTGTTTGTTAACAGACTAAGTCCCTTTCTCTCTCAATCCCCCCCCCCCCCCAAAAAAAATCAATTTACTTTTAATTATTAATCCAATTATTTTTAACAAATTTTTATTTACTTTTTATATCAAATCACTCACTTTTTATTACTATTCAATAAAAAATAAAATTTATTTACTTTTTCATAAAAACTTTTTATTACTATTTCAAACAAAAATATATCTAAACCGATTTTTTTTCTAAGAACACTCATATTGGGTTTAATAAAATAGCTAAAATAGCAAAAAAAATTAAAAAATATCCCATATTTGATTCAACAAAATTACACTAATATTTAGGTAAGTTGTTACTATACTCAACAACTATAACCAAAAAAAAAAAAATTAAAACTAAATTTAGTCAAAGAGTTGTTGAGCACGATGTCATGCTTTAAGCTTACCAAATCAATACCATTCAATTTGATTTGTTTTTGGTTCCTGTTCTCGATGTAGACAAGTCTTTTCTCACACAAGCAGGATGTGGTGCTCGTAAGTCAGAAGGTTTTGATGTTACGTATCTATTCACATTTCCTATATTTCCTCACAAACAGGTCAGGTGTGGCCCACGCACATACATAGCCCGAGTCGAACGCCATCCCCTAGTCTATTTCCCTTTTCCAAATCATAATGCCCCTGCTTGTCTCTTCACGTTTTCCCACCGGGTACCGACTGACTGACTTTGTTCAGAAATTCCTTGTTAGAGGCAATGTTAAAAATTCCATTTATATTAAAAATACCGGATTCGGATTACATGCCGTAGATTTTTCTACGACATGTGTGCTGTAGTAAAAGAAAGGTGTAGATTCACTTTAAAAAATTTGAAGTAAAATTTGAAATGAATCTACACCATTGGTTTAACTACAGCGTACATGCTGTAGAAAAAATCTACAGCATGTAAGCTTGATCTAAAAATACCGACGTCACAGTTAATCAATTCTAAATAAGTTATTGTTGGAAAAAAAAAATAAAAAAAAAAAATAGGGAAAGTTTACATGGAGAAGGGGAAGGGGAAGAAACGGTCAAAGTACAACCAAATATGGGTAATCAACCCAAATGGACTAAAATTTGCTCCTTCATGCTTGATTCTTGGCTTCTGTGGCCATGCACGACGGATGTGACGACAGATAAACTGCCTGAATAAAACAGCGAAGATGACTATAACATTAAAAAATTAAATTAAAACGACTAAAAATACTTTGATATAAATTGTGATATTAAGATAGATCAAATATATTTAATGTTTATTTTTATATTTTTAATTTGACTTGTGAAGTGCGTAGTTTACTCTTACAAAATTTACTTTTATCTTCTGACCATTTTCTCGTTGTTTTCCTCATTACATTTTCACCCTAACCGGAACAAACCTTCCATAATCTTCCATTTATTTTTCACCAAAAAGTTCCAACACATCCAAGGTATAAACGATAAGATATATAGGAGCTTAATTATATTTGTCTATTGTAGAAAGAGAGAGAGATTGCTTGGTAAGAAGCAAAGGAGTAGGTGGCGCAAGTCTAGGGGCGTAACTAGAATTTTAGGTTTGGAGGGGCAAAACTAAAAAAAAACATATTGGGAGGTCAAAAATAAATTTTTAAAGGTATATTTTAAAAAAATTAAAAAAATTTGGGAGAATTTTAAAATCAAAAATCAAACCTTGAGAGAGAAAGAAACTTCAAAAATCATTTGTATGCTCTATATATAGATAAAGACTTTTGTCCATAGTCATATCAAGCAATAAGATCACGATTAATGTAGCTTTACAGGGTTCTACTCTCATGGTGGACGTAGGTATCTAACACCGAACCACTCGAAAAATTCTTTGTCTCTATTTTCACTTATTCCACAATTGGCTGTATGCTCTAGTCAAAAATCAAGGGGCCAAGGGGCCAAGTGGCTCCGCCAACCCCAAGCTCAGTCTTATCTAGATCGAAAGGAACTCATGCTTCAATATTCTTCATGGACTTTTCATTTCAAAGTATGAAAATATGAATTACCTCATAATACTATAGGATGCCGAAAATATCTTTAAGCATTCTATTTGTTCATATTTAATTTTCAATTCACTAATAAAAAGCTTTCTAATTATGAATAAAAATTTAAATATTAAAGTTGCCGTTAAATCACCAATCTTAATTATCATGGTATTAGAGCTGAGATCATGAGTTCAACCTTAATTCTACACTATATCCTTCATTTTCAATTAAAATATTTCACATGTTATTTGGTCCCACATGTAAGGATGAGTGTTAAAGTATTAATTAAATAATTAAATTCATGGGTTAAATATATTTTGGCCCCCCAAACTATTAGCCGATTTTGATTAGCCCCTCCTAAAATAACAGCATATACACATGGATATATCAAATTACCTAATCCTTGAAAAGTAGCCCCCTCTGTCAGTGTTAACCGTGATGTTGGATGGAAAACCAACTTTGACTTTATCTTTCGAAAATACCCTTACTTTGACTAATGA
>FXXK01001093.1:136118-153332 GCA_900184695.1 Betula pendula
GGATGGTGGTTGTTGAGCACCCCACCTGGGTTGGGGGTGGCTCAATAGCCACCCCCNCCTCTATCTTGGGTGGTCGGCCACCCATTGCAGGTTTTTATTTATTTATTTATTTATTATTATTTTTATTTTAAATAAATTAGAGACCTTATTGGAAGAATGTGATAAAAGTGGTCACGTGACACGCACATGACCATTATTCCATCCAAACAGACAGCTCAAGTGGACGGAGGCGGCTAGCTTTTCCTTTGTTTTCTGGGAACCACATTGCCGGTCTAACAGTCCAAAAATATGCTTCAACAATTATATCTAATACAATTATTAATTATATGATACAAGTGCATTATTTATCAGCCTCGCTGTCGACAAACTAAGCTAAGACACCCTTCCTGCAACGTAGTAAATTGTGACTTTACTACTTTAAATAAATGATAAATTAAACAAGATTCATTTATTTAAATCAATTTTAAGCATTAATTGATAAGATAAAAAGAAGCGTGCAGTAACTTTGTAGGGAAGGCCATACTGGCTCATCCTCCAGGGCAATTTAGATACAACCTTTTTTGCGTAAGAGATAAAAAATTGGCCATAAAGAGGTCGCAAGTGATCTTGACCAAGTCGCTAGTATAGAATGTTAGAATATATATTAACTAAAAAAGATGCACACCTCCATTCTGAACAGAAATTTCCTCCAACCCAGGTCGAAAGATATTTCATCAAACCCACACTGATACATGACAAGTGTCATCTATCAATATTGGGTTCCTCAATGTTGGGGAACCCAACATTTTAAAAAATGATTTTTAAAATGTTTGGGTTCTTAGGTAGTAGAATGAGAGTAATGACTATTGAGTTTTGAGGAATCCAATCTTGATAGATGACACTTGTCATGTATCAGTGTGAGTTGAATGAAATATCCTCCAATCTGAGTTAGAGGAAATTATTGTCCCTTCTTATATATACATGCTTGAGAAAATAATATTTGGAAAAGGAAACTCAAAAGACAATAAACCTGTATACATAACAACAACAAGACTAGTGAAGGAAAACAATAAATTAAGGCAAATGCATCATAAGTTTGCTCCATTTATTACCTATAAAATATCAGATTCTCCAGGGGATTGTAGGGAATTCCATTCCTGCTTGATCACCAGGATATGCTGTCCTCAAACGTTGTCTCACAAAGATTGTATCCTCCAACTTAAACTCAGGCTCAGCCGAGTTGCCGCGTTGGTTCTTGATTTTTTCTGCCTGTCCATGATAGATGTTAGCAGGGAACTGGGTCTCCCATCTTTTTTATTCTTGACCTCTACTGCAGGATTTCTTGGTCTCATGCTCTACCTTCCAACTCGTCATAACCAAATGAACATTGAATTCAGTGACTCAGATCCTGCATTGTTAATCCCAGGCTTTGTCAACCCAGTTCCACCAGTTGTTATGCCTTCAGCTGTGTTTAACAAGGATAGTGGCTATTGCTTATATTAAGCTTGCTCAAAGATTTAGAGATACTAAAGGAATTATTGTAAATACGTTCACAGAGTTGGAGCAACATGCTCTCGGCTCATTGTCTGATGGACAAATGCCTCCAGCCTACGCAGTTGGTCCGGTGCTTGACCTGAAGGGTGTTTTAATGTTACAAACAATCTACAGCTTGGTTTTAAAAAATTGCTTTAAAAACTTTTACCGTTTGAGATTAAGACATATTCATGAGTTTTTATGAGAGAACAAAAATATAATAAAATTATGTTGTAAACGTTTTATCGTTGCTCATTTATAACTCTCACAATTAACCATTGGATTTTGTCTTGACTGTTGGGTTATTAAACTTCTTTTATAAATCATTGATTTTGTTAACCGTTTGGTGATATTGCTATTTAATTTTGTTTTGACCATTTGGTCGTTGGTCTATTTGATGGCTTTAATTTTAATCTTTAGCATTATGACCGTTTAATTTGGTATTAAAGTCCTTCAAGTTTTTACCAAAGCTTACGTTCACGTTTTCTAAGAAAAAAAAAAGCTATATAAAGAAGTTATACTTTTTCATATAGATATATATTCTATTTTTTCCCATTCCTATTCTAATAAATCAGCCACATGAACTAGTTGAAGGTCCATCTATTGTCTTGATTTTATTGTATTATCTTTTGCGGTTTTTCATTGAGAAGATTAAAGGATTGTTCATTTGACCTTCGTATTTGGAAGTGCGTCCTTAACGAAGGTAAACGCTATGGTCTAATCTTGGGAGGTTGCGTGTCAAAGGATCTAATCGCACCGAGTTAAATACTCCGGGAGGCATGAATCAACCTTTAAGGACAACGCTCTTGCGTGATTCTATAGCATTGTGAGATATTTCCTTACTATAGTTTTAATCACTTATATTCTATTTATTTTATTATTAATTTTCGGATTAATATTGTTATGTATAACAAGAATTTTTGTACCATCAAAATTATTTCCAACAATCTTAAAGGTTGATGTGATGGTTGCAAAAATTTTTGTTGCCGCTAAAGTTCTTCCAAATGCTACAAAAATTGAACTTTTGATGGAAATTATTTTACAACAAATTAGTTGAAGATCTATTCAAGTTAATATGGATATGAGTGTTTGTGTTCAAGTTGGTGTGAATGGATGCTATAGATATATAGTCAATGAAATAAGTGTTCAAGAAATGTGCTTAAAAAAAAAAAAACTGGAAAAAATGCTTGGAAAATGTTTGTATATATGGTACGTACAGAAAATAGGTGCCTCGTGTGAACATTGAAATGTAAGCAAATTTATTGCTTTACATTTATATAATTATTGGATTTTTCAATTTCTTTTGATGCTATCTAAATTTTCGTATGATGCTTGCTAGTGGATCATTAACTCAAATGCTTCTTACATGCATTGTNAATTAGTTGAAGATCTATTCAAGTTAATATGGATATGAGTGTTTGTGTTCAAGTTGGTGTGAATGGATGCTATAGATATATAGTCAATGAAATAAGTGTTCAAGAAATGTGCTTAAAAAAAAAAAAACTGGAAAAAATGCTTGGAAAATGTTTGTATATATGGTACGTACAGAAAATAGGTGCCTCGTGTGAACATTGAAATGTAAGCAAATTTATTGCTTTACATTTATATAATTATTGGATTTTTCAATTTCTTTTGATGCTATCTAAATTTTCGTATGATGCTTGCTAGTGGATCATTAACTCAAATGCTTCTTACATGCATTGTAAGGAAAAATTGAGCTTTCATAGCTATCAATATTATCTTGTGTGTTATACAGTAATAAGCCTGTTAACACATGCCTAATCAGTGATCAGTGATCACCATGTTATTTTATTTATTATCTATAGTTTCTATGGGTCATTATTTCCAAATGGGTAGATCTGAAGACTATTTGGTTGATATGGAAACCTGAAATCGGAGGTTTAAAGCTTCAAGAAATGATGAAAAATTGATTGTCTTTATGAATAATTAAATTCTTGAATATGAGTTTTTAGGCATGAAAATATATGTTCTCTGATTATGATTTGTAGATGTATGTACTTATTTTTCATGTTCATATTTGCAAAAATAAGGAAGAATTATCCTCTTACACATTAGTAGAGGAAAATATTGAGCGGGTGATTGTTGGGGATAATAGGTTTATGCCAGTGAAAGGAAAATGGGAAGTTCTCCTAAAGCTAGTATCGGGTAAAATTTATTCACTCTCCGATGTCCTACATGCTCCCCACTTTTGGCACAATCTATTTTGGTATACTTGTTTGGTAAGGCTAGATGTAAAATTTTATTTTATAGTGGTATTGTTACCTTAACTAAGCATGATATTTTTATTGAGTAAAGGATATGAAAAATATTTTTTGTGCTTACTTGTTTGATTCCATTAATATTTGAATGGTAGACTTGGACGTGTGAATCTTGATTATATCAAGAAAATAAAAGAAACCGGAATCATTAATTCACTTGGTGAATCAATATGGATAAATGTGAATTATGTGCCGAGACAAAATCATTAAGAAGTCATGTATATATATTACCAGAGAAACCAAAACTTCTTGGTCTAATACATAGTGATTTGGATGATTTAAAACACACAATTACTAGAGATGATAAAAGTTTTTATATGATATTTTTTGATGACCACTCTAGATTTACTAATCCTTGTTAATAACCAAATTAAGATGAAGCTGTTGAAATCTTCATAAAATTGTATAATACATGAAGTTATACTTCTTATTCACCGAAATCTTATGTAGTAGCCGAAAGAAAAAAAAGAAGAAGAATATTATGCTTGTTAGTTCGGGCTATCTTTAAGTGACTCATAAGAAAATTGGTAAGAACCTTGAGACGGTTATAAACCTTGTTTGGAATATCTCAAAGTGTGGAGGTGATTAGCAAAGATTATGTTACCTGAGCCTAAAAGGAGGAAATTTAGTTCTAAACTTGTGATTGTGTTTTTATTGGTTATGCTTGCAATATTTTATGCTATGAATTCTTTATTATTAAGAGTTATGCTTTAGATTACAATACTATTATTGAATCTAAAAAAGTCATCTTTTTTGAGCATGTGTTTCCTTTGAAGGAAAAAATATATTATTGCATGAACATTATTGCTTCTAATAAAATTGTTGATGTGCAAGAATTGAGAAGAAACAAGCGAACTATAAGGGAAAAGAATTTTGGTAATAATTTTGTTACTTATATTGTTGATGATAATCCAACATATTATGATGAAGCAATCAAATTTATTGATACACTTTTTTTGTTAGAAGCTATAAATAATGAATTGGATTCAATTCTGTTTAACCATACATGGAAACTCGTTGAGGTAGCTCATAAGACCAAATCAGTTGGTTGTAAATGAGTATTTAAGAAGAAGTTTAAACCATATGGCACAATAGATAAATTCAAGGTACGCTTGGTGGCTAAAGGCTATTCTCTAGTTACCAAAATTGTATCTATTATAATATTGTTTGATATTGCTTCTATCTATAAACTTATTGTATATCAAATAGATGTTAAACCGTATTTTTAAGTGGTGACTTAAAAGAAGAAATTTATATGGAGCAGCCTAAGGGACTTGCAATCCTTGGTTAAGAGCACAAAGATTGTAAATTAGTGAAATCCTTGTACGGATTAAAACAGGCTCTTAAACAATATCATGAAAATTTTGATAAAGTGATGTTGTCAAATACATATTTGATTAATAGTGCAGATAATTACATTTATAGCAAGTTTTACCATAATGAAGATTTCATTATTTGTTTATTATATATTGATAACTTGCTTATTCTTTTGAAACAAGCATTGATGTTGTGCATGATGCTAAAAGATATATTGCATATAATTTTGATATGAAAGATATGGATGAAGTTGATGTCATTTTGGAATTAAAGTTCTTAGAGATAATAATTGCATTATTTTATCTCAGTCTCATGATGATGAAAAGATGCTTAATTGATTTGAACATTTTGATTATTCACCTATGTCTTCACCAAATGATTTTTTTTTTTTTTTAAATACAATTGGTTAAGTATCACGGTGATGGTGTTTCATAAGAGAAATATGCACAAATCATTGGTAACTTGATGTTTTTGACAAACTGTGCATTCTCTGATATTGTATATGTTGTTGGTAGATTGAGTAGATATACTCATAATCCTATTGTTGAGCATTGGGATGCTATCTATAGATTGTTGAGATATTTAAAGTTCACAATTAATCTTGGTTTGTCATATTGTGATTTTCTTACTATATTAGAAGGATATTATGATGCTAACTGAATTTTGATTCAGATGAGTTAAAGCCTACAAGTGGCTATGTGCTTACTCTAGCAGGAGGTGCTATCTTTTGAAAGTTTTCAAAACAGACTTGCATAGCAAGATCCACTATAGAGACATAATTAATTGCCTTGGAGAAGGTTGGAACTGAAGCTAAATGGCTAGGAAACTTATTGATTGATTTGCCTCTATATACTAACTCAGTTCTACCTGTGTGTATTCATTGTGATTGCCAGGTTGCCATAGCTCAAGCTAAGAGTAAAGTCTATAATGAAAAAAGTCGACGTATTCGATTAAGGCACAAGATTATGAGGCAACTTATTGAAACCGGTGTAATATCCATGGATTTATTGAGGTTATAAAGGATCTTGGCAGATTTGTTGACCAAGCCACTAGCAAGAAGGCTAGTGAGTGAAACATGGAGGGGGATAGGACTGATACCCAAATTATGACACTGTGATCGATACCCAACCTCTGTGATTGGAGATCCCATGAATGAGGTTCAATGGAAAACGAAGTCATAAGTGCTCATGGTGAGGTACTGTCATTCTATGTTTATTTACTATCTTGGTGAGAGGATAGTGATGAGTCCATCCCTATGGTGTAAGACAGTACAAAATGCAGAATGGTTAAGGATGAGTTTAAACTCTTAATGAATCCATAGTCCCTACATATTGGGATGATGTGTATTCTGCACACACTCTTGATGGATGTCACCTATGTGAGTGTGGAGGTGGTGCTGCCTCCTATGAGACTTAGGTAGGTTTTTAGAGCACTCATGAAACCCAGGGGCGCATGGCCTATATAAGGCGCTAACCCGCTATTGAACAACCCTTTTTAAGAGGAAGTTATGTGGATGATAAGTTTAATAAACTTGTGAATTTGGTTAAAGGAGTTTGACTCTACTATGATTCATTAAGATTCTACTTATTTATCCTAAGTGCGGTTAAAACCTTTCAGGTACCACATTGATGCATACTTTCTCAAGTTTCTTCTTATTATTTTAATATTTGTAACATGTGGGGGATTGTTGTAATGTTACAAACAATCTACAGCTTGGTTTTAAAAATTTGCTTTAAAAACTTTTACCGTTTGAGATTAAGACATATTCATGAGTTTTTATGAGAGAACAAAAATAAAATAAAATTATGTTGTAAACGTTTTATCATTGCTCATTTATAACTCTCACAACCATTGGATTTTGTCTTGACTGTTGGGTTATTAAACTTCTTCTATAAATCATTGATTTTGTTAACCGTTTGGTGATATTGCTATTTAATTTTGTTTTGACCATTTGGTCATTATACATTCATTTTCTAAGATTTATGACCGTTGGTCTATTTGATGGCTTTTAATCTTTAGCATTATGATCGTTTGGTATTAAAGTCCTTCAAGTTTTTATCAAAGCTTACGTTCACGTTTTATAAGGAAAAAAAAAAGCTATATAAAGAAGTTATACTTTTTCATATAGATATATATTCTATTTTTTCCCATTCCTATTCTAATAAATCAGCCGCATGAACTAGTTGAAGGTTCATCTAGTGTCTTTCTTTTATTGTATTATCTTTTGCGGTTTTTCATTGAGAAGATCAAAGGGTTGTTCATTTGACCTTCGTATTTGAAAATGATTCCTTAACGAAGGTAGACGCTATAGTCTAATCTTGGGAGATTGCGTGTCAAAGGATCCAATCGCACCGAGTTAAATACTCCGTGAGGCACGAATAAACCTTTAAGGACAACGCTCTTGCATGATTCTATAGCATTGTGAGATATTTCCTTATTATAATTTTAATCTCTTATATTCTATTTATTTTATTATTAATTTTCGGATTAATATTGTTATGTATAACAAAAATTTTTGTACCATCAAAATTATTTCCAACAAAGGGTCAACCTCACCATGGTTTGGATCGGGCTCTGCATGACAACATCATGAAATAGCTTGATTTTCAGCCTCCATCATCCGTGGTTGTGATGCCTCAAGAAATTAATTAAGTTGTACTTAAATTCATCGTACGTCTCACAGCCTTAACTAACCAATTAAGACTCAGGAATATTTCTATTCTCCCTATAAACGAAGAATATGTCAACACTGGCTTGCGATCACCTTATACACAGGATTAAACCATAACAATGGGGTTAACTCAGGGTATAATATCTATAGGGCGTTCAAAGCAATTAACTGGTAATTGCCTGAATCGCCTTATTTATCATTTATCAGAGTAACAACAGAATAATTGATCTGAATAAATAAACAGTTCTATCATCAATAAGTGTGGGCACATAACTTTATATTTAAGAAATCAAAACTTAATATCTCAACTGTCGTTCTGATACCGAAAAATAATTGAAACTCCCAAACGAATAATTTCTTGAGGAGGTTGTAAAATACCGAATCATTTTACGGAATGAAGTAATTGAGTAAGTCGACTGACTTAGTAAACAATTTATTTTCAAAAGATGTGAAGTACAAAATTAATAAAAATAATTAAGAATCAGACATGATATTTCACAAGGCGGGTCAATCTCTGATGTTATACTCTTGATAAAATGGTATTTTTACTTTTGAAAGAATGATGAGCATAACTTCAGTGATTTAGCATTTTGATGCAAGAAATATGCTGTATACATATAATTAATCATATGTTTAACTATATGGTCTATTTGAGACATTACTCCCGTTCAATAAGGTTAGCGCGTCTGCAAGGACATCTGGTATAATTTTCAGTGTCCCGGGCATTGTACAAACATACCGTCATAAACTAGCAGTCCGATCGAATCCGATCTAGGGTGGCCCACACTGATTAGCGATGCCGTAACTAGTAACCCACTCAATGAATGGTGTGCTGTCACAAACTAAACTATTGGATCCAAGGCTCTTAACATAAAACACAACTATTTGACTATAAAATCAACCCACAGTAATGGTAGCTTATTGCTATTATTCCGTTACGAGACGGTGCAACCATGTTATATGATACAAATATTGTTCATTTATTCAAAATATGAAGTATATAATCAAATAACATCTTATGATAAAGTAAATCACATAGGTCATCGTGCTCAGTCATTTGACATATCGCGCTTCACAAAAATGCAGTTTATTTACTCAGTTAAAATACTTATCTCGATTGTTCATTCGAAGTCTCAGACATCTTGAAATCCCTTGGAAACTGTAAAATATCCCGACAACATACTAAGAATGAAATCCCATGCTAGTCGTAGAATCGTGTGTGTTCCTTTGTCTTAAAAACCCTAATTTTGCATTTCTGATCATATCAAACGTTTGACCAAATTATCAAACGTTTAATTCTTGAAGATCGAACGTTTGATCAAGAACAATCAAACGTTTGATGCATGCCCAGAATGTATGAAAATTTAAAAACTCCTATAAAACCTTACTACAACTAATTCTAGACGTAAAATAGCATCCAATATCATCAACCAACATTAAAGAATGTAGAAGACATTCCCTTCAAGGGGTAAACACAAAGTTATCAAAATCTTTGAGAAGTTAACGTAAAAGCCTTTAAATCATCATGACTTAATTTTGAAATTATAAACATAATCATAACTTGTACAAAACAATGAAATTCAACACAAGTAAGAACAAGGATTTAGAAATTACTTTTGATGAAAACAAATTCCTATCCAAAATGGAAAACCACTTTCAAAAACCTTCCTCTAAACCCCAAAAATGAATCTCTGGATGTTAGGATGAATGCATGGGGTGTTGAACACAGGGGTGGAGTGAAATTTATAGGGAAATGGAGTGTGAAGTTGTTTCCCTACGAAATTTTCATTTTTGGTAATGATTAAACATTTGATATACTATATCGAACGTTTGATCTATTTATATCAGAAAATCAGGGTTTCTCATCAAACATTTGACGAAGGTATTGAACATTTGATAAAAGTACATCAAATGTTCCATAAAAACATCAAACGTTTGATATTCGTACTGACACCTTTTGAACATACGCAAAGAATGTGACTGTACTGTCCAAGATCAAACGTTTGATGATAGTCATCAAACGTTTGATGGCCCAAATTTTTGAATAAAATATTATTTAAAAACCTAGAAAAATAGTTGGGGTGTTTTTAAATCAATCATTTGTCAATTAATATGAAAAATCATCTTTTAAATTTTTGGAGTATTACAGTGGTGTTTCTATGCTTTGGAAGCATGGGGAGCTTCGGTGCAATAAGAAATAGCTACTGGGCTGGAGCGAGGTAGGCATAGATTCTTGTGGTCCTTGCGGATGCCCCCGTTGCCATCTTCGATGCAATCCTGCCGGAAGGTTTCTTGGAACGGATCGAAGGGAGGGGGATGATATATGGTGGGTGGGTGCCACAGGTGGAGGTCCTGCCCCACAAAGCATTAGGAGGGTTCATATCTCATTGCGGTTGGAGCTCAATATTGGAGAGCTTGTGGCATGGCGTACCTATTTTAACATGGCCTATATATGCTGAGCAACAGCTCAACGCATTTAAGATGGTGAGAGAGTTGGGATTAGCAATGGAGATGAGGTTGGACTATAGGAGTGGTGGTGATCTAGTGATGGCTGAAGAGATAGAGAGATTTGTAAGACGCATGATGGATGATGGTAATGAGGTTAGGAAGAAGGTGAAAGAGATGGGAGAGAGGGCGGCCAGAAAAGTTGGGATAGATGGTGGATCCTAATTCACTTCTATTGGACAACTTATTGAGGATATGATTGGTAGCAGTTGATATAGAGAATGCGTATGTTGGGTTGATTTCTCATTATTGTTGAAGAAATAGACCAAAAAAAAAAGGGAGCTTGTAGTCTTACTAGCTTCTCCACACCCATTTGCCGTTTAGCTAGGATCATCTCGATTCTGGAATTTATATCCCTAAACTTGTTGAATTCTTCTTGTTTTTATTGCAATTTGTGGCTGAAATTTCCCTTCTCCAATTAAGTGTCTCAAAAATATATTGCATGGAGCGCAGACTTATCATAGTGCTTTGTCCCCTTACTATTTAGAATGGACCTTTTTTCCACAATTTGAATACTCATTGGAAAAGTAGTTTTATGTATGTGATAGAAAAGTTGAAGAAGTCTACCTTAGAAAACAGCTTGGGGGTGGTTATCTTGGAAAAATACAATTTGAAACTTCACTAGGAGGGTGCATCCTTGCAGATGCAAGCCTATGTTCTACACCTTCACATGCAGGGCAGATTGTCGACTTGGTATGTCAGTTATGGAATCATGTACAACTTTAGATTAAAGTCAGTTATGCAATCATGTACACCATTAAATTAAAACCTGAGACCAACGTGCTGGACAGATGAGCAGCATCTGTAGGGCTCCGCTCATCATCATTGGAAAAATGACAGTTATTATTTGTTGCTCTCCTTTTGGGCTTTTTTTTTTGGTTTGTTTTGATTTGATGTTTCTCTATTTTAGTTTCAACCCTTTGGAACCATCCATCAATTTCTAGAAGGCAGGAATAAATAGACCCTTTGATTGATCTAGATATTGGGAAGATAATAATAAGAAGTAATGATACAAATCACCCTCCATTTTTATCTTGTGTCAATCAAAAGTGACATGAATTTTAAAATCACTATTAGATCAAAAGTCAATAATGATCAATCATAAATTTAATGGTGATTTTAAAAGTTACATCATTTTTTATTGACACAAGATAAACATGGAGGGTGACATATATAGGTGAGCACGGGTCGGTTTGGGTCGGGTTTCGCGGGTATCCGAAACCCGATCCGCGGGGTGCGGGTTTGAAAAAATTCAACCCGCAACCAGCATGTTTCATTGCAACCCGACGGGTTTCGGGTTTGCGGGGAGGTGCGGGTTTGCGTGCGGGTCGGGTTTAAACCCGAATTCTTATTGGCCTCAAATTGAGTTAATTTTAAATTGGGCTTTTTTTGTCAAAAAATGCTCTAAACTTTATTTTTGCTGGATAAAGTTTAATTTTTGACCCAAATTTCAAATATACATTTTTTGCCCCATTTTTTATTTGACATGAAATGAAAAAAACCTAAACCCATTTAAAAAAAAATAGACTTAAAATCACATTCATCAAAATCAATACTCATTTAATAATAATACTAATAAATATTAATGTTTTTCATAAAAGTGCATCACTATAAAATATAAAAAGGGCATAAAATCATATTCAATGAATCAATAAATGTACATAAAATTAAAAGTTCAACAAATTCAAGAAAACATTTAAATTAATATCAAATTCAAATTTCACAAAAGATGAAAAGATTCAAAAATAAAGACACTATAGTCACTAAACACTAGCATCCATATTCAACCATTCTAAAAAATGCAATACATATAAAATGCAACACATAAAATGATGGAATCCAATCCAACATATAAAAAAGTATTTATAGTGTATAACAAATCGCGGGTCGGGTACCCGCGGGTTTCAAAAACCAACCGCAACCCGAACGACCCGCGCGGATATGAAAAAAAAACCCGAACCCGCGATTAAACCCTAAAAATCGAATTTTTCGGGTTGGGGCGGGTAGGGTCGGTGCGATTTTGCGGGTAGGGTCGGTTTGCTCCACCTAGACATATATAATTACTCATATATAGAATGCACAAAAGAAATAAGGTGCATGGGAGAAAAACCACATGCGGAGTGGATGTAAATAACCATCGTGGGCTCATTCTCATTCGCTTTTATATGGACAATAATCAAGCAATTGCAGTGTTGGCCGCATGACTACCTCGTCTATAAGGAAAACAAATCATTCACTCCTAGAATTATTCCAAAATGGAAACTGGATTGCAAGTAAACACAAGATTTTCAATGCCGGACTAGCTGGACTGGTCAGCTATAGGAATGGGGACTACTGGAGTACTCGGTTACCGAAGGGCCCTTTAAGCCCAACCAGAGGCCCTTTGGGCCCAAGTAAGCCTAATGGTTTTGGTCCACCACATGTCTAAGACTCTAAGTCATGGACTCACTATATGGCATAAGATGCTTTACACGGGATCCCTTTCACCCCGCATGTGTCAAAACGATTTTGGTCCTTTAAGGTTACATGATTTGCCCTTCATCACCTTGCCAATTTGGGATCAATTCGCCAAGAAAAGCACCCGAGGAAAAGAAACCCAATTATGATATAATCACCGCCTTTCTTATTGGCCTTACAATCCCACACATTAAGCTCTAGTATTAACCTCTTTTCTTCGGTGACCTTCAAATTACTGCTTAGCTGATTTCACTTTCCATGTAAACATAGACGTGGACGGTAAAGACTATAAAGAAGGAAAATCACCATCGTAGGTACACGCATTTTTTTTTATTCCTTTTCTCCGATCTCTCCTTTTAGTTTTCTCAAAAAAAAAAAAATAAAATAAAATAAAAATACACTACTGACTTTGGCATGAAAGGCTTCCCACCAACCTCCCTCCGGCCAACGTCACCCTTATAGTATTTGAAAAATGTTAGGAGTATCAAATTTTTTATCAAAAGATGAGTATCAAAATGATGTGGAGCTTATTCATCAGAGAGTCAAAACAATTAATTAAAAAAAATGCTATGGCTACCAATGAATAAGCTTTACATTATCTTAGTACCTATCTCTTAATAAAAAATTTGATACCTCTACTCTAGCATTTTTTATAGTATTTTTCTTGTTTTGCAAATAGCCGTCATCAGTTCGACCCTTCAAAAATTTTACCCAATCAACATGTATAATAGGAAGTTAGGCAAAAAGTACAAATAAACGGGAGATACAAGATTTGCTAAAAAAAAAAAAAAGCTTTTACTTAAAGATGCTAGGGGTGTAAGATGAGCCCAGCTGCTCGTGAACTCGGCTCGATTCGACTCGGTTAAACTCGATTCGGTCTCGGTTCGAATAATAAATGAGCTGTTCGGGAACACAATAATATGTTCGAATATTAAACGAGACATACTCGTATAAACTCGGCTCGGCTCGAATAAGCTCGTATAAACTCGTATAACTTTATTTTTATCATTTTTTTTAGTATTATTTTAATTTAGTAATAAGAACATCTTATGTAAAAGGGAATTCTTTTCCTAATATGATAAATATAATTTAAATTATTGTTCATGTAATAGTTTTAAAGATTTGTGTATACATGAGTATGTTTTGTAAGTATATATGAATATGTGTGTGTTAACATTTGTATATGTACATAAGGAATTTATATACATATTAGAAAACATACATATAAACTCGATTGGATTATTTAAGATTTAAGTTAATTTATTTAATTAACCAAATTGATAAAATTTGAACAATAATTAATTAATTAATTATTAGTATGAATTTATGAAAATATAAACATTCATGATATTTACTTTATATAAGAAATTAATAAGTTAATTGAGCCGCTCGTGAACAAGCTCGAATTCGTTCGAAAAATAAATGAGCCAAGCTCGAACAGAATATCTAGCTCGGTGATATGCTCGAGCTTGACTCGTGTTCGAAATAAACTTAAATGAGCCAAGCTTGAACACTCAATACTCGGCTCGACTCGGCTCGAATACACCCCTANGCTGCATATGAGCAGATATTCGCACGTTATTTCATAGACTATTGAATGAGGATTTTTCAAAGAGTACTCGGTTACCGAAGGGCCCTTTAAGCCCAACCAGAGGCCCTTTGGGCCCAAGTAAGCCTAATGGTTTTGGCATGGACTCACTATATGGCATAAGATGCTTTACACGGGATCCCTTTCACCCCGCATATGTGTCAAAACGATTTTGGTCCTTCTAAGGTTTCATGATTCGCCTTTCATTACCTTGCCAATTTGGAATCAATTCGCCCAGAAAAGCACCCGAGGAAAAGAAACCCAATTATGATATAATCACCGCCTTTCTTATTGGCCTTACAATCCCACACATTAAGCTCTAGTATTAACCTCTTTTCTTCGGTGACCTTCAAAGTACTGCTTAGCTGATTTCACTTGTCAAACATAGACGTGGACGGTAAAGACTATAAAGAAGGGAAATCACCATCATAGGTACACACATTTTTTTTTTATTCCTTTTCTCCTATCTCTCCTTTTAGTTTTCTCCAAAATAAAAAAAAAAACAAAAAAAAACATACACTACTAACTTAGGCATGAAAGGCTTCCCACCAACCTCCCTTGAGGCAACGTCACCCTTATATTATTTGAAAAATGTTAGGAGTACCTAATTTTTTTTATCAAAAGATGAGTACCAAGATGATGTAGGCCTTATTCATTGGAGAGTCAAAACTATTAATTAAAAAAAAAATGCTATGGCTACCAATGAATAAGCTTCACTTATCTTGATACCCATCTTTTGATAAAAAATTTGATAACTCTACTCTAACATTTTTTATAGTATTTTTCTTGTTTTGCAAATAGCCGTCATCAGTTCGACCCTTAAAAAATTTTACCCAATCAACATGTATAATAGGAAGTTAGGCACAAAGTACAAATAAATGGGAGAAACAAGATTTGCTGAAAAAAAAAAAAAGCTTTTACTTAAAGATGCTGCATATGGGCAGATATTCGCACGTTATATCATAGACTCTTGAATGAGGATTCTTTGAAGAGTAATATTGTTTGGTGTCCATCTTTGGTCTTTTTTTCTTTTTTTTTGCAATTTTTTACAAATAAAAAAGACAAAAAGTGGATCAGGAAGATGAAAACCAAGCATTTTTCTTCTTTTAAATTTGCTGTCCGGAATTGCGTGTAATTTGTGTGGTCTTTAGGGCATATGGAGCCTCCTTGTCGCAGGTAGCTCAAAATGTGAGGTTCACTTCAGCGAATTTTAAGCATCCAATCTCATACAGCTGACCAACCTCTCAATAATACAGTCCTCTTCCGAATAAAGTAAAGGGGAATAGGGTTATCAGCAACGTAAGCAGTTACATCACAAATCGATAATTATTGGGCATGCGTTAGAGCTATGAAAATAGTCTCAGCCTCCTAGGGAGTTGGCACGAGGAACAAGAAAGACGAAAGAGAAAGAAGATGAGGCAAGCAGAACTCATCTTCATCCCAATCCCAGGAATGGGTCACCTGTTGTCGACCCTTGAATTCGCAAAGCGCCTACTTGATCGCGATGATCGGCTTTTGATCACAATCCTTTCCATGAAGTTCCCCACTTCTCCCCTTGCAGATGCATACACCAGATCACTCAGTGCCTCACAAGCTCGAATCCAGCTCATAGATCTCCCCGAAGTAGACCCACCTCCATCAGATCAGTTGTTGAAATCCCCCCAAGCCTATAGATGTGCTTTCATAGAAAGAAACATACCCAACGTCAAACATGCTGTCACAAACATTGTATCCTCCAGCTCTAACTCAGGCTCAGCCCCCCGAGTTGCCGCATTGGTTCTTGATTTTTTCTGCATTTCCATGATCGATGTCGGCAGGGAATTGGGTCTTCCTTCTTATTTATACTTCACCTCTAATGCAGGATTTCTTGGTCTCATGCTTTACCTTCCAACTCGCCATAACCAAGTGAACGGCGCCGAATTCAGTGACGCAGATCCTCCGTCGTTGATCCCGGGCTTTGTCAACCCAGTTCCATCACATGTTCTGCCTTCAGCCGTGTTTAACAAGGATGGTGGCTACGCTGCTTATGTTAAACTTGCTCAAAGATTCAGAGATACCAAAGGGATTATAGTAAATACGTTCACAGAGTTGGAGCAATATGGTCTCTGCTCGTTTTCTGACGGACAAACGCCTCCGGTCTATGCAGTTGGTCCGGTGCTTGACTTGAAGGGTCGACCGCACCCTGGTTTGGATCGGGCTCAGCATGACAGCATCATGAAATGGCTTGATGATCAGCCTCCATTATCCGTTGTGTTTCTATGCTTTGGAAGCATGGGGAGCTTCGGTGCGACCCAAATGAAAGAGATAGCTTTTGGGTTGGAGAGTAGTGGGCATAGGTTCTTGTGGTCCTTGCGGCCGCCCGCCTCCTTGCCGTCCGACAACGACATCCTGCCGGAAGGTTTCTTGGAACGGATCAAAGGGAGAGGGATGATTTGTGGTGGGTGGGTGCCGCAGGTGGAGGTTTTGGCCCACAAAGCAGTAGGAGGGTTCGTATCTCATTGCGGATGGAACTCAATATTGGAGAGCTTGTGGCATGGTGTGCCTATTGTAACATGGCCTATATATGCCGAGCAACAGCTCAATGCATTTAAGATGGTGAGGGAGTTGGGATTAGCAATGGAGATGAGGTTGGACTATAGGAGTGATGGTGATCTGGTGATGGCTGATGAGATAGAGAGAGCTGTGAGACGCGTGATGGATGGTGGTAATGAGGTTAGGAAGAAGGTGAAGGAGATGGGAGAGATGGCCAGAAAAGCTGTGATGGATGGTGGATCTTCGTTCACTTCTCTTGGACAACTTATTGAGGATATGATTGGCAACAGTTGATATATATAGAGAATATACGAATGCATATTAATTGGCCGGGTTGATTTCTCATGATTGTT
>FXXK01001093.1:165610-197437 GCA_900184695.1 Betula pendula
ATATTTTAGCTAAAATTTAATAAACAGTTATTAAGCCCAATATCAATATTTAAGCTTACCAAACCAATATCTCTCAATTTGATTTGTTTTTGGTCCCTGTTCTCAATTTAGACAAGTCTTTTTTTCACCATCTCACACAAATAAGATGTGGTGCTCGTAAGTCAAAAGGTGGTATGGTCCCCTTCCTCTTCTTTTCTATTGTTGATTAGGCTTAAGAGCGGCAAAGATTCTTCCTTGTAATAGTCTATTTTCTTGTTCATATACTTTAAATAAAAATATAAAAATAGTCTCTCTTTTTTTTTTCTTTTTTTTTTTTTTTGTTAAATGGACCCCATTTTTGATGTTACGTAAATATCCACATTCCTATATTTCTTCACAAAGAGATCAGGTGTGGCCCACACACATACATAGTCCCCAGAGTCAAACGCCACTCCCTAGTCTATTTTCCTTTTCCAAATCATAACGCCCCCCTGCTTTTCTCTTCACGCTGTCCCCCCGGGTACGGACTGACCGACTTTGTTCAGAATTTCCTTGTTAGAGGCAATGTTAAAAATTACATTTATATTAAAAATACCGACGTCACAGTTAATCAATTCTTAATAAGTTATTGTTGAAAAAAAAAAGGAAAAAAAAAGGGAAAGTTTACATGGAGAAGGGGAAGGGGAAGAAACGGTCAAAGTACAACCAAATATGGGTAATGAATGGACTTTGCAATGAGATTTTTAGTCATGAACATAGGACGCAAAAATTTACTTCTACAATTTAAAAAATTATTTTAGTATTTTAAAACACCACCATTGATCCCCTTGTCATTTTCCAAATCCATAACGCCTCTACTTTTCTCTTCACGCTTGGCCACCACTGGCTACTGATTGACATTGTTCAGTTTCCTCCACCTATTTTGATTGTTTTTTAGTGTATTTCATGCTTGTCATTTTCCAAATCCATCTAATATTTGATGTTTATGGGAATATTATTAATCTCCGGCAATCACCAAGTGATACAGCGTGACTTAGTGAGATCGCAAAGACAAACAAAACAAGAATCATAGTTCTTCTAAAAACCAAAAGTTAATAAAAAATTCAAGGTATGATAGAAAAGAAAAGCATTCTCTTAGTGTTTCTTATGGATAATCAACCAAAATACATCAAAAGTTGAGGCTCTAAACGACCATTTATACTATATAGACTTCTAATCCTAAGAAAAGACTAAAATAAATTCGGTTACAGTAAATTCGCCGTAGCTCGTTCGGATGAGTAACTGGCTCGTTCGAACCTAGCTAGAGTTTCATTGTATACTAGCTTGAATTCACAACTTCTTCAGCAACCCGTTTGATCTTGACTTCAGACGAGGTATCAAACAAGTGTTTCTGTTAAGATCTCGATGCTCATGCACAATACAAAGGCTTGCATATCTGCTTCCTCTATCATGTCTTCTTTGTGCCATGACAGAAAAATAGCTGGGATCTTTCTAAAACTAAGAGTCAATCAAAGATTCGAGGTATGATAGAAAAGAAAACCACTCTCCAAGTGTTTCCCATTAATAACTTAATTGGTATCCCCAAATCCAACCTCGGTTGAACAAAACTACGGACAAGGCTACAACGAGCTATTATGTCTTCATTAAACCACCTTGTTTGAACATGATATTGAACAAAGCTTCAGATCTGCAATACTACCAATCCATTATTAAGTAGGTCTGATTGAAAACTGCCAAATTACCTAGCTTGTTTACTTACCCCTCCATTAAGATTTTATGTTGAATCGAATAGAAAATAGGTCATGTGACGTAAAAATATCAATTAACCCATATATATCATATGTGTGAAGCTTTAGTATTTTTGTATTTTTGTATTTTTTTATAGTTTTGAGTCAATATATTGCATGCAACCCTTTTTTTGCCGGATTCTAAAAGAAAAATATCTTTCAGCTCCGTTTGGCAACCATCTCCATAGGTGTGGCAATTCGTGTTCACCTATTGGACTCGGATCGTGTCAAGGCATGGATATAAGACTATATAGGTCAATTCTGACTTGACTCATTTAATTAAACGAGTTAAATCCCTTAATTTTATCCCTCTAATTTTATATTGAGTTCGTGTTGGGTTCGTAGGTCATGTCAAAAATTGCCCGCCCTAATCTCCCCCCTAATTTTCATTTTAAAAAAAAAAAAGAAAAGTCAAACATCTTTTCAAAAATTATTACCAAATAACTTTTTTCACAAAAAAATTAAGGTTGTGTTTGTTAACAGCCTAAGTCCCTTTCCTTCCCCTCCCCCCCTCCAAAAAAAATCAACTTCACTTTTAATATTACATCAATTACTTTTTAACATATTTTTTATTTACTTTTTATACGAAATCACTCACTTTTTATTACTATTTAAATAAAAAACAAAACTTTTTTCACTTTTCCATACAAAAAAATTACAAAATTCTTTATATTTTATATCACATCAATTGCTTCTTATTACTATTTCAAAACAAAAATATATCTAAACCGATCTTTTTTCTAAGAGCACTCATATTGGGCTCAACAAAATAGCTAAACTAGCAATTTTTTTAAAAAAACACTTTATATCCGGCTCAGCAGAATATCTAATAATTAGGTGAGCTACTACAATGCTTAGCAACTATTGAAAAAAGTGATATTTTAACTAAAATTTAGCCAAACAATTGTTTAACCTAATGTGAATGTTCTAAGCTTACCAAAACAACTATCCTCTCAATTTCATTTGTTTTTCGTCCTTGTTCTCGATGTAGACAAGTCTTTTCTCCACTATCTCACACAAGCAGAATGTGGTGCTCGTAAGTCAAAAGGTGGTAAGACAATCGAACCTATTGCCCCAATTTTGATGTTACGTAGATATTCACATTCCTATATTTCTTCACAAAGAGATCAGGTGTGGCCCACACACATACATAGCCCCCTGAGTCAAACGCCATCCCCTAGTCTATTCCCCTTTTCCAAAGCATAACGCCCCTGCTTTTCTCTTCACGTTGTCCCACCGGGTATCAACTGATAGACTTTGTTCAGAATTTCCTTGTTAGAGGCAATGTTAAAAATTACATTTATATTAAAAATACCGATGTCACAGTTAATCAAAATTCTTAATAAGTTATTGTTGAAAAAAAAAAGGGGGAAGTTTACATGGAGAAGGGGGAAGGGAAGAAACGGTCAAAGTACAACCAAATATGGGTAATCAACCCAAAGAAACATTAACAAAAAAATCATTACAGCGCAGTAAAGGCCTTAGAAACTACTGAGAATGGACTAAAATTTGCTCCATCCCGCTTGATTCTTGGCTTCTTTGGCCATGCACGACGGTTGTGAAGGCAAATAAACTCCTTGAATAAAACACCAGTTGTAGCTTAGGAGACCACGTCGAGCTTTTTAGGTGAATCACCATGGTGATGTCCAGCAAGAATAGTACCAAGAGCGGAGGACATCGCGATAGAAAACTGCAATTCGATATGCAAAACTCCATAGCCCACAACCCAAAACCGACTAATGGAGAAGCCATATACAAGCACTGGGGAGGCCTACCAGCAAGTGCGTTGTGCTAGATGAGGCAAAGATGGGGCGGCGCGTGCAAAATACGCGTGAGCCGCACGTGCAGAAGTGGATGACTGTAGAGGGGGTGGAGATAGATGGTAAAGCGTTTGTTGAGCAGGGGAACAAAACCCCATAGATCGATCTTCCAAAGTGCATAAGAAAACCCTAGAAAAAAATAAAAAAAAAAAAGAAAAAGAAAAAGAAAAGAAAAGAAAAGAAAAAAAAAAAGAAAACAAACAAAAGAAGAAAGAGAAAAGAAAAAGAGGAGAGGAGGGATATGGAGACGAGCTCCAAGCCTCCTCCATCTGGTCTACTCACCAGAGGAGTCAGTGGTCTCACTCGAAGACGGGAATGAAAACATTGAAGCTTTTCGGGAGATTCTCTTTCTTCGAGCAAGAGAGAGAATGAATCTAACATATCAACATTGTTAAATAATTATAAGATTAGACTAGTATGATCTAGGGTCTAATACACACATACAACTTTTATTGGAATAAATATAATAGTATTCGTATGAGTGAGAATAAGTATGTGAGTCACCATGCAAACTAGATGGAACTCATTGTGAAAGAATTTGCAAATGCTGGTAACTCAAAATCAGACAAAATCCAAGCAACAACTATACTCAATAGCCTTCCATTGTCATTAGAACACGTGGTAACTTCTCTTGACACATAGTGACAGAAATTTTTATGATATCTTTTCTTGTGTTGCTAGTAATAGAAGAAGAGTAGAAGTAGAGAAGGGACAACTAGTAATCTCATGATGGCCCATATTTCGCATACACAATCCATTAAAGGCAAGCCCAAAAAGTTCAAGAAAAGGTGGCAGAAAAGCCAAAAGGTGGAAAGAAAGTCCAGGGAAAATGCTTCAAATGCGAAAAGAAGTGATACTTCAAGGCAAATTGTCCAAAAAACAATAACCGAAAGAAACAAAAGGAAATTGCATGCAATGGTAGTCACTAAAGTAATGATGGTTGAACCAACAACAAATTCTTGGTGGGTAGGCTTAGCGGTGACAATATACATAGCAAGAGACTGAGAATTTTTTGTAGATTTTAAGGAGAAGGCATTCGGAGAACACAAAGTTTACATGAGAAATTTACAGGATGAGCCAATGAATTTCAAGGAAGCCATGAGCAATAATGATGCTGAACATTGGCTTGAAGCTATGAGTGAAGAACTTGACTTGATCAAGAAAAATGATGTTTTGGAACCCATAGATTTACCAAGTCAAAGAAAAGCTATTTGATGTAAATAGGTATATTCGGAAAGAAATTTAAAGTAGATGGAAGGGTTTACTCAACAGCCCAATGTAGACTTCGTTGACACATTCACTTGTGGCAATGTATTCCTCGGTGAGGATAAGCAAGTTTGTTCTAGCCAAAATGAATTTTGAATTGCATTAGTTGGACATCAAGATGATAATTCTAAATTGGGGATTGAAGGAAGATATCTACAAAATTGAACCAGAAGAATTCCAAGTGAAATAACATAAAAAAGAGGTCTACAAGTTGAAAAGGTCTCTGTATTGATTTAAATAATCATCGAGATAATGATATTTAAAGTTCCACTAAACTATATTAGATTTCGGTTTCGAGGTAAGTCCACTAGATCACTGCACTTACATATGGAAGGGCAATGAAAATTTGACAAGATTGTCATTATATTTAGACGACATATTGCTATATGTGTCTTAGAAAAATAAGAATTTTTAGGGAGAGATTCGAAGTTATTATACTTAGATAATATATATATGAAAAATGTGCGTAAAATGTTTGACATAGATAATTGTAAACTTTTAAGCATACTTGTTTGCAAGGGTCGAAATTTAAGTAAGAAAATGTATCCACAAGATGAGATATAAGTTGAAGTAATGAAATCAGTCCCTTATGCCTAGGCTATGGGTAGTCTCATGTATTTCATGCCAAGTACTAGACCTAATATTTGTCATGCTGTAATGTTGGTGAGCAGATATCAGTCGAATTCAGGAATGACACTTTGATAAGCGGTAAAACGAATATTTAAATATTTGCAAGACACCAAAAACATAAGGTTATGTTTTAGATTGAATGATCTAGAAATTGCATGATATATAGATGCATATTTTGCAGAAGATGCATATGACAGAAAGTTAAACAGCGGATATGTGTTTCTATTTGGTGGAACAACTGTTTCTTAGTTAAGTAAGAAACAAAATTATATTTCTAAATCCACGATGAAAGCTGAGTATATATCATGCAACATAGTAGTAAGTAATGCAGTTTGGGATTAACATTTTGTTGACAATTTAAATTTAGGTATGCTTAATTAGTAGATCAGTTAATGGTTTTTTGTGACAACAAGTCTATTATCTCATTAACAAACAGTGGAGCACATAGCTCTAAGGGCAAACACATTAATTTGAATTATTACTATGTTCAAGATTTAGTGGAGAGAGATAAAATTAAAGTTGAGTTTATTCCCTAATTTCCTCAATCGAGATGCTGGTTGATCTTATGACCAAGGGATTGTTTTTGGATAATTTCAAAGGGCATGTAGTGGCAATGAAATTAAGAAACACTTAGGTGGTGGCTACATGGGTTAGCGCATGGTTGGAAGGATTCAGGAATGCCTGAAGAAATGATACTATGCACTTCTGCCTAATGGAGACATAATTGGTCAGCCAAAGACAGATGACACTGACGATGTTTGAGTATTACAACTTACATAAATGTAAAGTTCACTAAGAAGCATTATGTTGAGACTATGTAATATTTATGTTCTGACAATGTAAAAAACGCTAATAAGGTGTATCGAGGAAACCCTTAGAAATATTGGCTTTAGAGGAAGTATTTGATCAACTATTCAACGCAAGTCGACACATGGACTTGTGTATGGCTCAAATTGTCAATTGTGGTATGAGTGTGGATTATGTTCTCAAATGGAGATCACATGGATTTGTGTACGATTGAAATCGTCAGTTATGGTATGGGTGTAGACTATGTTCCTAGCCATAGAGAATTGATGTCATTCAGTTGGAGTATTGCAAAACAAAGTCATCTTTAATATGTTGTTGGTGGGACAACATATGGTAAAGGATGGGGTCAGATAAGGTAGTGACAAAGTGTGCACACATATAAGCTAGCCACGATTGTGAAGTCTCATACATGAGAGTTGGCATAGAAGAGTTATTGGTACCAATGTAATTATATTATATTCAACTAAGTTTATCACCTAATGTACATGTTATAGTGTACTGATCAAGTAGGAGATGATCATGATGTGTTTAAGGGATTATCACACCATAACGAAAGGGTGCAACTCTTCATGAAAAGTTGCATGGCTGTCTATAAATAGACAAGGGTTAGGGACGAAATTAACTTCTATCTTCTGACCATAAATTTTCTCTTTGTTTTCCTTCCGGATTTCCATGCATGGGAACAAACCTTCCATGCATAATCTTCCATTGATTTTTCTTCAAAAAGTTCCAACACATCCAATTGTATAAATGATAAGATAGGAGCTTAATTATATTTGTCTACTGTAGAAAGAGAGAGAGACTGCTTGGTAAGGAGGTAGGTGTCGCAACCCCCAGCTCAGTCTTACCAAGATTAATTGCAAGAAACTTTAAAATCAACTCCCATCTATAGCTATTTCCTACTTATTCAGCGTTTGCTGTCCTTTGCAAATAAGCTTTTGCTTCAGTTCGCGTACTTATTGAGAGAGAAAGATGAGCAACAGTTGAGGTTTCTTAACTATTCATCTATTATCTGTCCTCATGAAAATAGCTAAAACTACTAGTGCATGCATCTGCCTTTAAAACGACTGCTGGATAGAAACATTTTCTTTTGCGTACGTTCCTATTAAGATCCAACGGTTGAGAAAGCTACATGGCAACAATATCGCTTCGTAATTCAATCGTCTGGACTTTTCATTTCAAATTAAAGTATGAAAATATGAATTACGTACCACATACTTTAGGCCGAAAATATCTGTAAGCATTCAATTTAATTGTTCATGTTTAATTCATTTTCAATTCACTAAGAAAGGGCTTCCTAATAATTATGAATAAAAATTTAAATATTATAGTTGCTGTTAAATCACCAATTTTCGCACAATCTTAGTGATAAGTGATGATTAATTTAACATGGCATTAAAGTCGAGATCATGAGCTCGAACCTTGACTATATATTTTATCATTCATTTTCACTTAAAATATTTCACAACATGTTAAAGTATTAATTAAATGATTAAATCCATTATAACCTATTAGCCTATCATTTTTTCTTCCTCTTCACTATTAGCCTATCCTTTTAGGGTAATCAGATGTTGCTAATCTAATCATGGAAGTAGGTCAAAATCACTTGTGCTTCATGTTAAGAGCTGTAACATCATCATATATAGGAATATTATTTTGTAGGAAGGAAAATCTTTGACTTGAACAGAACGAATGTCAAAGGAAATTGATTGTCTTTGAAACCACTCCAGTGTTTTCTAACAACTGGCCCTTCTAAAATACACATCTAACATCTTCTCATTCTCTTCTGTCTAAACTTGCCGATCGAGTTAATCTCCAATATCACCTACTCGACCAAACCTAATTTTCTCGCACCTATATAATTGACACTCCAGTGTACCTTGCTAGCACAAGAACACACTCAAGGAGAAATAAAAATTAAACAGAAAGAGAGAGAGACGAAAATGGGTGTTTTTCTTCTTTCATCGCCAGCATTTCCTGGAGTCTTTCTATTCTTATTCATTACATTGTGTCTCATCCCTGAGCTTGCACTTGCAGGCATAACCAGGCACTACAAGTTTGATGTATGTTTTGCATGCCCTCCCGGCACCTAAATTTCATTTTCTTTTTTCTTTTTGTCAATTAATAGTTTTTGAATGATTTTATGTAGATCTTATTGCAAAATGTAACACGACTGTGCCACACAAAGAGCATTGTGACAGTAAACGGCCAGTTTCCTGGGCCTCGCATTGTAGCGAGGAGGGTGACCACCTTCTTATCAAGGTGTGAATTATGTCCACAACAATATCTCAATCCACTGGTAACATACTTTCTTGCTTGAATTTAAGACGAATTGGTCAATTTAATTATATTAATTCTAAAATTTTTGTTGGAACTTGTGATCTAAATGCAAATAGAAAATTTCTTTAAAACAGGCATGGCATTCGACAGGTTCAAACTGGTGGGCTGATGGGCCAGCCTACGTAACACAATGTCCCATACAAACTAAGCCAGAGCTATGTATACAACTTCACCATTACTGGCCAAAGAGGCACTCTTTTCTGGCATGCCCATATATCCTGGCTAAGATCAACCGTCTATGGTCCCCTTAATCTTCTTCCCAAGCGTGGCGTTCTTACCCCTTTTACAAACCCTACAAGGAAGTTCCCATCATCTTCGGTACTCAACTATATATATATATTATATATATTATATATATATATATATATTATTAGCTACATGCACGTAGTTTAGTAATATTACATATTTTCCCTTTGATTATCTATATATAATACAAACTTCAATTCAAAAACGCATTTCAGGAGAGTGGTGGAATATAGATACTGAGGCAGTAATTAGCCAAGCCCTGCAAACAGGTGGTGGCCCAATTCTCTGATGCGTATACAATTAATGGACTTCCAGGGCTACTCTATAACTGTTCCGCCAAAGGTAGCAAATACTGTTAGAATATTGATTAAATAATTAAATTTATCATTTTTATCAACTTAAGTTAGCTTTTAAGATAAGTGGTAATTTATTGTCTATTTGGATTTGCGATTTCAAAACGTGCAATTTAAAAATAGCGATATTAAAATGTGCGATTTGAAAGTCCGATTTTTGAAAATGCAGTTAAGTGTTTGGCAAAATTGCAACTTGACCTTTAAAATCACATTTTTTTTTAAAAAAACGCACCCCTTGTATACGATTTGAAAACGTAAATTTTTTTTCGTTTTCAAATCTCAATTTTTTAAAAACATACTCCCAATCAAATCGTACTTTTTATCTACGAAATCATAATGCAAAACTTACTCTTACATGATATCGAGCTAAAAATTCTGAATTCGAACTATAATTCACTTCATATTTTGGCAGACACGTTCAAGCTGAAAGTGAAGCCTGGGAAGACTTATCTTCTCCGCTTAATCAATGCTGCACTCAATGATGAGCTTTTCTTCAGCATTGCAAACCACAGTCTCACAGTTGTTGAAGCAGATGCTGTTTATGTCAAACCTTTTGAGACCAACACAGTTCTCATCGCCCCAGGACAAACCACAAACGTTCTTCTAAACACCAAAGCCAAATTCCCAAACGCCACATTCTTCATGACCGCTAGACCATATGTGACTGGGCTGGGCACTTTCGACAACTCCACTGTTGCAGGTATCCTAGAGTATGATGAATTTCCAGCGAAAACCCTTTATTCAGCTGCCTCTATTAGAAAGCTTGCACTCTTCAAACCCGTTCTTCCTCCTCTCAATGACACTTCCTTTGCAACAAATTTCAAGAACAAACTTCGTAGCTTAGCAAGTGCTCAATTCCCAGCAAATGTTCCTCAAAAAGTCGATAGGCGCTTCTTCTTCACAATAGGTCTTGGAACAATCCCCTGCCAACGTAACCAAACATGCCTAGGGCCTAATGGAACAATGTTCGCGGCTTCTGTTAATAACATATCTTTTGCACTCCCAACCACTGCCATCCTCCAATCCCACTTCTTTGGGCAATCCAAAGGGGTTTATTCTCCTGACTTTCCAAGCAGTCCCATATTTCCCTTTAACTACACGGGCGCCCCACCAAACAACACTATGGTGAGCAATGGGACAAAGCTAGTTGTCCTTCCTTTTAACACTAGCGTGGAGCTTGTCATGCAGGACACAAGCATTCTTGGCGCTGAGAGCCACCCTCTCCACCTTCATGGCTTTAATTTCTTTGTTGTCGGGCAAGGTTTTGGGAACTTTGATCCGAATAATGACCCTGCAAAGTTCAATCTTGTTGACCCTGTTGAAAGAAACACTGTGGGTATTCCTTCAGGGGGTTGGGTGGCTATCCGGTTTCTAGCAGATAACCCAGGTGAGTAAAGAAAAGCAGCATTATATCATTAATTATATAGTTAATTAAGTTCATTCCTTTTTTAATGTTTATTTATATATTATATTCAACTAATATTTCTGTTTAATGTTTCTATCATTTGAATTATCTATATAATTTTGATACTATAATTTTTACTATAATTCACTTACAAACTGATGTGATACTTTATAATTAGTAAAATAATTAAAAACATATAATTGACTAGTCTTTAATTGATTTGATAACTCTTAATTATTTTATCAATTATAAACTATGATATCAGTTTGTAAAAGAATTACTTGTAATACATTAACTATAGTACTCTTTGAGTCTTTGCGTTATGATGATGACGACAATGCATGGCAACAGGGGTTTGGTTCATGCATTGCCACTTGGAGATCCACACCAGCTGGGGTTTGAGGATGGCTTGGGTGGTCCTAGATGGAAAGCTTCCGAATCAGAAGCTGCTTCCTCCACCGGCTGATCTTCCCAAGTGTTGATCTTTGATTCACTCCGACCGGAAACTGTGCCACTTTTTTTTTTAATATTTTTTATGAGCCATTCTAAATTGTTTTGGCCCTTGTTCGGCATTTGACATGGGCTGATTGTATTCAATAATTACTTTTTTTTTTTTTTTTTTTATCATGGGAGCTAGGGAAAGATAAAAGAATGGGCAATTTTGTAACATTAATTCAGATTTCTATTGTCGATCTGGAAGACCTTAATAATATTTTCAAGAGTACATAATTATTATTCTCCAATTTTAATTAAAATTCTTGGCTCACTTGCTATATGTGTAGCATTTTATCTTGGACTGTGAATCTCACAAGGGTGAGCTGCTGAACTTGCTATATGTGTAGCATTCTATCTTGGACTGTGAATCTCACAAGGGTGAGCTGCTGAACCAAAGGTGTACTCTGCACTTCGCACATACACATCATTGCAGTATGTCGCACACTCGCATGATCAGCCACATGCTTGTTATTTATGTGTGAAATTTGATTCCCTTTTTTAACCTGTACAACTGCAATTCTAATATATTTTGGTTTGAATTTTAAATACATTTATGGTGCTATAAATATTTTTACAGCACCTAAGCCTAATCCGACATGGGCTTCAACTACATTATCATATGTTTTGTGAGATTTCACAATATTTTTGAATGGTTTATGATTGCCTTACCGTAGTTCAGGTAAAGGCTTTATATTTGGTAATAAATTAAATAATCACCCAGAATAGAAAAAAAAAAAAATTAAATAATCACCCTAGGTCTAGATTCACTGTTTGGTGTATGGATGCATCACGTTGGATCCTTTCACCCCAAGCATATGCCCCCAATCACCTAGTCATACATAATGAAAGAACATCTCTTACACAAGGAAATATGCCGTACGTTCGAAACACCATTCCCCCCCCCCCCGCGCCCCCCCCCAAAAGAAAAGCCAATTAATGGGGAAACAGCGTCACATTTCTATTCTACCCCCCTTACCTTCCCCGCTCCGCTTACCTTGTTGAGCCCACCTACCAATCAATGACGTGGAGTACTATATAAAGGTAATTGGGGGTCCTCATCACATATATATACACATTCTTCATCTTTCGCTCTTTCTCTAAGACACCTTACTAACTTAAGCATTAGAAGTTTTTTGCAGGGCCCTCTCCCCGGTAGATTTTTCTTTTACTATTTCTCTTTTTATTCTTGGTAATGAAAATTCCACAATCTTCCATTTGAGTTGAGTGTGACAGAAAATAACAATCAACATTATCCATGTAATGTAACCCAAAATTAAGGCGTTTACTTTTTCTCTTCACTACTTGCTGATCATATATTCTTGACTTTTAACATAATTCGTCCCAAAGTGTGACCAGTATGAGCGCGCGACATGCCTACCAATCATATCGTATGTTATACATTTGATATATGTTGGCATTGCATATGTGTGATTGCTCACAGTAATAATCTGAATCAAGCTAGCATGTTAAAATTAAAAAAATAAAATAAAACGTGATATAAGCTAGAAAAGCAGAAAAGAAAGAGATAGATAGAGATTTGAAGTCATTCGACTTTAGAGGCCTACGTATGTCCACCGCCGTTAATACCCAATTAATAGAGCTACATTGTATTTATATTGAATTGTCTAATATTGTATTAATTCCATTAGGTTGTGTTTATAGGGAAGGAAAGGCGTGACAAACAAGGCAAGGTGTAAAAAACAAGACAAGTTGTACCAGACAAATTATATAAGATGAGGATTTGGCTTATGTACTGTAAAAAAATTACAACACATATACTAAAGCCAAACCCAAACCTAGTAAAGAATATATAAGTGTGTTCTTTTAACAAAGCACCTTCACCGAAATCATTTGTTACTTTGATTACTATTAGAACGCATCTCCCAGAAGCAGATTTGAAGTGGCCTACATGCCACATAATTCTATTATATATTATGTTGTCTTAAAAGCGTTTTTACTCAACTAAAACTTTGAGTAATTAAAATAAAGATAACTAAGATTACTACTAAGGTGAAAGGTTGTCTCAATCTTTTGGGATGTCATGCTTGTAAAATTATTATTAGATTTGTGATGGATTACTATTGAATTTTGATCCAATTGTGATTTTAAAAATCATATCAATTTAAAAAAGATTAAAAGAAAATAAAAAGATGGTCTCTTGCATTAATACTTTTCATCAAAAGTTGTCTCCTTTAATAAAAGGAAGCAACGTTAGATTGTGAATAAGAGTTTTGGCCTATCTATAAATAAACATGTGATTCTCTATCAATCTCAACTTTAACATGAGAATAAGATAGGCTAAAAACTCAATCCATCGCTCTCCAATTAGATATATTGCAAGGATTCCATGGCTACAAATTCAAAGACGCCGTTCAATATGATTTCTCAATTAAAGTACTTGATCCACAACAACGGCCAGAGGTAAGTGTTTTTTTAATTCTCTTTTATGTTCACATTTTAATATTCTCACAAATTCTTACAATTACTTCATCCATAATTTTATTTCTTTTAAATCATCAATAGCTCTCTCAAAAAAAGTCCAAAAGGATAAGCTTGAACTCTTCAAAAGGATAAGCTAAATGTATTATTTATCAGCTAGCCCCACATGTACAAAATTGTGATCATGCATGACATTGTGATATATTGAAAAGATAAAAGAATTAAGCAAGTAACCATACTGGCTTATCCTCCAAAAACTATATTAAGAAACAGATCCATTAGGTCATTGAAAATGAAACAAGTCCAGTGAAATTAGAAGATTGGATGAGAGATATTATGTGAATTACGTGGATGGCCATGAAAAGGTCTCAAAATATTGATACGATATTAATTTGATCAAGTCCACTAGTATATATATATAGATGAAATAATATGTGGATTACGTCCATGAAAAGCACTGGGCAATTTAATTAGATACAACCATTTTGGCCAAGTCCGCTAGTATAGAATTTAAAATTGGCCACAAAAAGGTCGCAAATGATCTTTGACCAAGTCCGCTAGTATAGAATTTCTTCTTGTTTTCTTTCCCAGGCCAGTGAAGACTATTCCCAATGTTATTTTAAGAAACCAACATGGTTTGGATCAAATTAGAAGATTGCTTCACATAGATTTGGGTCCGTGAAAATGCTAGCCAGTATCAGAATTCCGTCAATTAATGAAAAGAACAGGACCAAAGAACAGGACCACTATAATACAACCATTGATTTCTACATAAAAGATTTAAAATTGGAAAAAAATATGTCACAATTAATTCTTAAAGAGTAATAATAAATGTCAACCCATATTCACCTTACGTCCAATGAAATTAATGTAATTTTTAAAATCATCATTATATTTGTGATAAATCATTAATTTTTTATCTAATGATAATTTTAAAAACCACATCAATTTTGTGTAGACACAAGATAGACATGAGGTTAATATGTATCATTACTCATTCTTATAATTTGATCAGTACATGCATGTGTATTTGACCAAGTCCACTAGTATAGAATTTCCTTCTTAAAAAAAAAAAAAAAAAAAAATTATCCTAAGATTAAATTGAGAAAACTAACATGATTAATTTACCATATATGTTCAAGTTCAATCTGGTCTAGTGTAGGTTGCGTGGGGTACTAAAGTATTAATTAAAATATTAAATTTATTATTTTTTATTAGTTTAAATTTTTAGGACAATTAGTGATTTAACATAGTATTATAGAAGATGTTATGTATGCATTCAAACTTCGATTATTCTATTTATGTACCCCTCAATTTAATTAAAATTTTCACTTGTTTGGTCACAATTGCTGGGCTGAGGCTATGGGGTGGTCGGCTAGCCCAAACCCCCCCCCCCCGCCCCCGCGCGGCGCACCCACTTCCTTTTATTTTTTATTTATAATTTTTTAGAGGGTAAACTTATAATTTAATAATGACTAGCCATGTCAATGTGGCCTCATGAATTTGTCAATATTAGGGGTGACAATTTATGTTCGCATGTCGGATTTAAGTTATGTCGATGCATGTGTATAAGACTATATAGGTCAACTCTAATCTAACACATTTAATTAAACGAGTTAAACATTTCAACCTTAACCCTCTAATTTTGTATTGAGTTCGTGTCATGGGTTCACGGGTCATGTAAAAAATTATCTGTCATATGTCGCATGTCTGATTCAGATCATGTTGAAGTATATATATAAGACTATATAGGTCAGGTCAATCATAACCCGACCTATTAATTAAACAAGTCAAACTTCTTAAACTTGACCCTTTAATTTCGTGTCGGATTTACAGGTCATATCAAAAATTGCTAACCTTAGTCAATATGACCCCATGAACTAACATTCTCATTATCTGACTACCTCGAATTACCATTTACTTATCAAAAACCCTCTTATGTTAGTCAACCTCATTAAAAAATTTGAAATGACACAAATATCCTTAGTTTATAAACAAAATTTACATGAAATACCCTTAAAATTAAATTAAAAAATTATCAATGTATCAGCAACAGTTCCAACATTAAAAATAAATTAATTAATTAAAAAAATCAAAATTAAAACTAAAAAAAAAAACAAAACTTAAACTTTAAGTTTTTTTTTTTTAAAAAAAAAGTACAAGAAAAAAATTTCCAAGTAAAAAAAAGGTATCAAAAACCAAAATTAAAAATTATAACTTAAGAATTAAATAAATACTAAAATTTTTATTGCCAAGTATGAAAAGAAAACGTAAAAGGAACTAGTATTTGGACATGACAAAGCAGGGTAAAGAAAGCAATGCCCGGCATGCTCTGGATATGCATTGCAATATGTTCTTCAGAAAAGGGTTGCATCGCTTATGTATGAGAAAACTTAAAGCCCTCGAGCAAGGGACGGAATTAGCTGGAAATTTAATTTTATGGGGCTGGAATGTATTGAAATTTTTTTAAAGGGGCTATTATTAAAAAAAAAAAAAAAAAAATCAACCCTAAAAATGCTTTTAAAAAAAAAAAAAAATTGTGGGTGAAGGGGCTTTGGCTTGAGCACTAGATGCTTCATTCCATCATTTCGCAAGCAGGGGTAGTGGTGATAGGATCAAGGATATCACGTCGGTGGGTTTTAAGGGTATTTCAGCTTTTATTATAAGTATTTTATAAATTGATGTGACAATGTATGTAACACTCCTGTGGATTGTCAAGTCATTCACTAAATAATTAAATTTGTAGTAAAACTTTAATTATATATCCCGAATTTTAAGCCATTTTGACATGCTCTCTTAAATTTTATTTTTTCTCACTTTAGTACCCTAAACTTTTAACTTCTCTCATTTACATCTCCTCCCTTAGGATATTCCGTTAAATCCTAATGGAGAGGTGTAAAAATTTTCAAAATACCCATTTAGATTTTTTTATAATTTTTTTTTTTTAAAAAAAAAAAATAGAAATATTTTAATAATTTTGACTAAATTTAACTGTGAATCTTGACGGAATAGGATAAAGTGAGAAATTAAAAGTCACGATATCAAAGTAAAAGAAAATAAAGTTTAAGGAGGACTTGTCAAGACGGCTTAAAGTTTGGAGAGTCTAACTGAAGATTCTCCTAAATTTACCTCTCAAAATTTGTTGCATAATTTATACTCATACTGTGCCGCATGACACTCATATTTACATATTGTAAAGAAAATATAATAAAAGATGTAGTACCCAATCATTTCCTAAACTTAAATAAACCCAATACTGTTAAATAAGGAATTGTAGACTTCGGTCTAATCCATTTACACACATGATATAATGGGCACATATCATGACCTAGAAAACACAAGCCTAGCATTAATCAAAGAAAAATAATAAAAATTATTTTTCATCTGATTTTATTTTTTATTTATTTTTTTATAGTAAATAAGTGAATCCATCAATAAATTTATAAGACCCATATATAAATCTCACAAATTAATAATAAATTTACAAAAAATATGATTGAGGGAAGGGATAGATAATGATACCTAACATGGCTCTTTTTAATCCCCTTCCCCCCTCTTGAATAAATAAAAATAAATAAATAAATAAATAAATAAATAAAAAACATGGCTCTTAATCAAATTGTTTTGTGCCTTTCAACCTCAAGTCTACAATACTTGTGGCGGCTCTTGCATTGCTTCCATCACATCATAGATGTCAGCTGACTCAATCGGATGAAACATTATACTGGTGACAAAAATTCAACAATAGGCACTTTCTCTACCGTGAATTCTCCTTGCTTTTGAACTTTCAGAGTTCCAAGTATAAGAAAGAAAAAAGAAAAAGGAAAAAAAAGCTTCTTGAAAGAGTTTAAAACTCTCTTTTACTTTCATAATATTTTTCTCCTGCATGTAATAGTAGTTATACTTTCCCACGGCGTCGTTTTATCAAGATTTCTTGGGAAAAAATCTACCATACTATTCTAGTAATTAACCTTTATCAGTACTTTGACGTTAGATAATAGACCTAGCTTGAATCATCAATTTTCCCATACATTTAAGGTGATAGAGGATTCTGAAATTAATAATTTAATTAATATCCTGATACTGTAAAATATCTAATTAAAATTGAAGGTAAAATGTGAGACTATGTTGATATTATGTTAAATCTTTAATTGTCCTCAATCTTAAGTTGATTGAGTACATATATCATGTATTGAAAATTTGAGTGAGTCAATTCAAAAAGGACAAAAAAAGAAAAGAAAAAGAAATAGAGAAGAAGGCAACGTACATATATATAATATGGTAAAAGAGAAAGAGCTCTACCATGGGTATGAAACTGCATTAGAGTCTATCATATCACGACTTTAACATTTACCCTGTCAAACCATTAATTTTCCTACCACTGGTTTGGAAAGAGTTTCCAAGATTGACCACCTTAACCTAAGAATTTAAGCCTATAAATTTAAATCATGATTATTATATTCAATATAAGGATTTTTTATAATTTCTTTGAAATTTTAGATTATCAAATTATGTTATTTCAAGCCGTTCCTTCCATCGAACAACTTGAAAGATAAAATATATTAAAAATGTGACATGTTAGTGAGGCAGTCAAAAAATTTTTTTATCTTAAAATGTTTTTTTTTTTTAATAAAATCAAAATACAATTTTTTGTTCAAAACTTTTTTATAACAGAAAGAACAAGAATCAAATGAAAATATACTTAATTCTCATCAGTAACATACCATTTTTTTAATATATGGCATTTTTCAAACAATCCAATGTAAGGAACGGCCTAAAATAACGTAATTTGAAAATTTAAAATTTTAAAAAAATTGTAATTCATCCTAATCCCCCCAACAATGATCAAGTAAATTAAGTATAAGATGTTACTGGCCTGACCAGTTCAAGTAGTAATTAAATATGAGTAATCTGCAGATTAATTTATAAAACAGCACCCATCTAATCTAATCTAAGAGGCTATTAAGTTTGTCCCTATAAATATATACGTACATGTGAGAGTTTCCTGCCAACCTCAGCTTCTCTTTGTGCCTGCTACTTTCTCCCTCTCTCACATGGAGTATCCTCTTATTAGTGTCTCCCAGGCCATCCTTCTTCTGTTCCTATCCTTGTCCTTGTCAGTCTCAAAATTTTCCTTGGCTGCCATACTTTCAAATGAGACTGACAAGCTTGCACTGCTTGAATTCAAGTCCCACATCGATGACCCTCTCAACATCCTGGCTTCTTGGAATGAGTCTTTTCATTTCTGCCAGTGGTTTGGGGTCACCTGCGGCTACAAACACCAAAGAGTCATCGGTTTGAACCTAAAAGACCTGAAATTGGTTGGCACCATATCTCCCCAAGTTGGAAATCTTTCTTTCCTTCGATCCCTCAACCTTGCAAACAACTCCTTCTCTGGTGGAATCCCCTCAGAAGTTGATCACTTGATCAGGCTTCAAAATTTGAACTTGAGTTATAACTCGTTGGAAGGGGAAATTCCAGTTAATCTGTCTCTCTGTTACAACCTCGTCAATCTTGATCTCCAGTACAACAACCTAGTACAACAAATCCCTTCTCAACTTGGCTCTTTGTCCAAACTTGAGATCCTATCTCTTGCCAACAACAACTTAATTGGAAGGTTCCCAGCATCTCTGGGGAACCTGTCCTCTCTCCGACAACTTGATCTCGAGTCCAACAATTTGGAAGGAGAAATTCCAGATACAGTAGCCAAAATGACAAGTTTGAAACTTTTTCGGGTTGCAATAAATCATTTTTCCGGTGCGTTTCCATCTTCCCTTTACAATCTATCATCACTCACAACCATTACCATGACTTACAACAACTTCTCTGGTAACATCAAGCCAGAAATAGGCATTGCTCTTCCAAATCTCCAACTACTTTGGTGGGGAGGAAACGAATTCACAGGAAGCATTCCAGCTTCCTTGGCCAATGCTTCAGGACTTTATCAAGTTGATATGGGTGGGAATTATTTCACAGGAAATATACCTCTGAGTTTTGGTAATCTACAACATCTTCACTGGCTTGGTGCAGGTGGGAATCTTCTCGGAAATCAGTCAGTTGATGATTTGAGTTTCCTGAGTTGTTTGACCAATTGCAGCCAGTTAGGGTGGCTGGATGTCTGCTACAACCAGCTTGGTGGTGAACTGCCTAACTCCATAACAAACCTCTCAACCCAATTAACAATGCTAGAGCTTGGAGGGAATTTTATTGGTGGAAGCATACCGATGCAGATATCAAATCTAGTCAGCCTAACTCAACTTGGCCTGGAACAGAATTTTTTAACAGGGAATATTCCAGCTTCAATTGGGCAGCTCTCAAACTTGAAAAGCCTAGACTTGAGTGCAAACAAATTGACAGGGGAAATCCCATTTTCCTTTGGAAACATGACTCAATTGTTACACCTCGGTTTGTATAATAACAGCTTAGAAGGAAGCATACCCACGAGTCTGGGAAGGTGTAGAGACCTGCAAGATGTACTCTTTTGCCATAACAAATTAAATGGCACCATACCCATACAACTCCTCGGCCTCCCAGGTCTTTCTGTACTAGTCCTTAATCTGTCTCATAACTCTCTGACGGGACCGTTGCCACAAGAAGTAGGAAACCTGAAATCTCTTGTTCAACTGGATTTGTCATACAACAAATTTTCCCAAGAGATTCCACGGGAGCTAAAGTATTGTTTGGCGTTGGAAGTTCTTAATATGCAGGGGAACTTCTTTGAAGGACCCATTCCCGATTTAAGTGGGTTAAAAGGTATTAAAAATCTTGATATTTCCCACAACTTAATGACTGGCCCAATCCCAAGCTACATGGTTAGTTTTTCATCGTTGCAGAATTTAAATCTGTCTTTCAACAATTTGGAGGGAGAGGTTCCAGTACAAGGAGTCTTTAGAAATGCTACTGCAATTCAAGTTTATAGCAACAGCCGGCTTTGTGGGGGGATCCAAGAGCTGCAGCTGCCCACATGCCCCAAGAAGCATAGAAAGCATGTTCCTTTTAAGTTGGCACTGGCAATGGGAATTGCAGCTGCTTTGTTCTGCTTGACGTTGTTGTCTTTGATTTCCCTGTGCTGGTTGAGAAAGCACAAGAGGAAACGTGTTTCTGCTTGTTCTTTTGGGTGCTTTTACCGAAGGGTTTCTTATCAAGAATTACTCAATGCAACCGGTGGATTCTCTGAAACGAATTTGATTGGTTCAGGTCATTTTGGTACTGTCTATAAAGCAAAACTTGGTCCGGAAGAAACAAGTGTTGCAGTCAAGGTACTCAGCCTTCAAAAGCAAGGAGCTTCAAAGAGCTTCATCGCTGAATGCCAAGCCTTGAGGAACATCCGACATCGAAACCTCGTCAAGATTCTTACTGCTTGCTCAAGTATTGATTTTGAGGGTAGAGATTTCAAAGCTTTAGTATATGAGTTCATGCCAAATGGGAACTTGGACACGTGGTTGCATCCAGAAGATGGGCTCAGGCAGCTGAGAAATTTAGGCCTTGTCCAAAGAATGAACATGGCAATAGATGTGGCTTCTGCTTTGCTTTATCTTCATCATCACTGCGAAACCCCTATTATTCACTGTGATCTAAAGCCAAGCAATGTTCTTCTTGATGATGATCTCACTGCCCACATAAGTGATTTTGGTTTGGCAAGACTCCTTTCGGAATCCGGCAGGCAAGCTTTTCTTAATCAATTAAGCTCAGCCGGGATTAATGGGACCGTCGGTTATGCTGCTCCAGGTAACGGTTCATCATTTCACTCATTCTTTTAGTTAAGTATAAATGACAAGGAAATCAAAAAAAAAAAGGAAAATTGGATGTGAAAGCTATTAGATTTACTACTATAGTTACTAAAAGAATACATGGAATATTGGAAAAACTTTAGAAAACCACCTTTCACTCGTTTCGAAATGACTCCCTCAAAATTTAAAAACTATCAATTTAACTTATTGAACTTTAAATTTCTTTCAATTTTTTCCATCCGTTAGTATATTACGTTAAATCCTAATAGAAAGATGTCAAAATTCTCAAAATAACCATTATTTTTTTAGGAAAAAAAAAAACAAATTTAAGGATTTAGGGAATTTTGAAAAAAAAAAAAAACAAAATACCAATGCCTGAATTTTTGAGAAAAAAAAAAAGAAAAAACAGTGGTATTTAATTTGAGAATTTTGACAAGATTTAATAAAAAATCTTAATGGAATGAAAAAATCGAAAGAAATTGAAGTTTAAGAGCCTAAATTGAAATTTTTTAAAATTTGAGGTAGTCAGTTCAAAATGCATGAAAGTTCACGATGGTTTTACGAAGTTTCTCCTAGAATATTTAATTGAAATATTGGGAGGTAAACCATCAAGATAAAGTTCAAAGTCTAAACTGTTAACTCTCATGCCATGAAAAAGTTATCTCAAAAGATAAAAAATTGTTGATTTAATTAAGAAAGTATTGTTCTTAGCCCACCGGAGTTGTCTGAATTTTGGCAGAGTATGGAACGGGTGGTCAGCCGTCAACTTATGGTGATGTGTACAGCTTTGGGATCCTTTTGTTGGAGATGTTCACCGGAAGAAGACCCACCGACGAACTTTTCAAAGATGACCTCACGCTTCACAACTTTGTGAAGTTGGCATTGTCGGCCGGACGAGTGGTGGAGATTTTGGACCAATCAGTTTCCAAAGAAGTTGGAGAAACATCTTGGAGTAACTGCACAAGTACTGAACTGACTGAATGCTTGATATTGCTCTTTCACATTGGCCTTGCGTGTTCAGCAGCTTCTCCAAAAGACAGAACAGACATGAGGGGAGTTGCCGTGGACTTGCTTTCAATTAGAAACAAACTCCTTGGGACCGGAACTCATGAAAAGAAAATTGAAATCCCAGGTAATGTTTCTGAAATATTTACATCAACCAATGGAATATTCGATCTCTATACAAATCAAGAGGGTTAGAGCACTGATTTTTGTCTAATTAATCTAAAGAAACAAAGATATTCTTGACGTCATCTGAGGACAGTATATCCTGGTGATCAAGCAGGAATGGAATTCCCTGCAATCCTCTGGAGAATCTGATACTTTATAGTTAATAAATGCAGCAAACTTATGATGCATTTACGTTAATTTATTGTTTTCCTTCACTAATCTTGTTGTTGTTATGTATACAGGCTTACTGTATATATGTTCACCTTTTTCTTTCCCTCTTTTGAGTTTCCTTTTCCAAATATTATTTTCTCAAGCATGTAAAGGAACGCTCTAGTTAGTGTAGCTTACAAGAGCATATATATTGTATATATAAGAAGTGGATCCTCCCCCTCTAGCTTGTTTTCCGTATTGAATTAGAAAAAAAAAAAAAAGCTAGTGTGCATCTTTTCTTTTTATTGTTGTTAGTTTTTGAATTAGCTAATTCGGTATCTCAAAGTGATTTTTGTAATAAGGACTTTTCGGACAAAATGTAGTTTGAATTCTACATATAAATTGTATTTACTATATTTCGTTCGAACGGGATCTTCTCTGTTCGGCCAGATGATCTTTGAAGAAGCACAGTAAAGCCCGTTCCAAAGGGCGTTCGACCAGTCAAACTTCTTCTGTGACGACCCGATTCATAATTACACTGTAAATTTTTTTTTTTTTTTTTGAAAACATACAATAATCATAAATCGGACCGATCGTCACAGGGTGATAGAAATACCTGTCATACATGTATCTCACAACGTATCATAAAATTTATATCTATTACATCAGAGTCACATATCACATTATATACACTGATCAGAAGCATATATACTACTGGAGTAATCAATACATAAAGCTGACAACATAATTCTAATTATTAAAAGTTTACACTGTGACATATACAAAAAGAATAACTATAGAAATGTGTCACATGCGACACAAACTAATATATAAAATAATATTTGTGAACATATCATAACCATATACAAAAGAATAGACTAATAGACTAATAGTCAAGTCTATACAAACTAATTACGTCCCACAACGTCAGTCGTAATATCCAAGGTAGTAGGCCACGGGATCAACATCTACGCTCTCAGAACCTGCACCAATATCTATGTAACCATAAAGATCATCTATGATTACATAGGCGAAAAAGAAGTGAGTGAGTCAACAGTCTCAATGAATAAAAATTCATTGAGTTTTCGTAAAAAATCAAAGAATTAGTTTACATGAGTTTACAATAATAGCTACTAGAAGTATGACATTTATTTTGAAACATAAGCAGCTAATAAAGTAAATACATGTAGTCATAAAACATTGAAATATAATAATAGCTGAATAGATATATGTACGTTCCAGTCTTTCACCTGTACTAATACACTTACGTGCTCATTTATGTTATAAGTATATCATATAATTCAGCTACACTCATATACAAGCATTCTATCTCCTATGGGTGAAAACACAAGCATATAAGCATATCTAAGCAATAAAATATAAATCACATATGCAGCTAGTCGTAAAAATATACATATGTGATTTTTTATTAAACCTCATATGCATACTAATACATCTATGATTAATGAAACATAAATCTCATATGCAACTAGCCATAAAAATATACATACGTGTTTTTCCATTAAATCTCATATGCATACTAATACGTCTATGATAAAGTCCAATAAAACATCACATAAATCAATCATAACTTAGTTATACCCACATACTAATTATCCAACTCCTATGAGCGGACACAGGTATATAATTAAGTATTACTAACATCACTCTCATAAAACATCATAAACTCATCATATACTCAATCATGCAATGTCTCTAGCTCTGTGGCACGCAGCTTTTTACAACCCCTGTGGCGTAGGTTACTTTTTACTCTTTCTCTTACTCTGCTCTATGGCATGCAGGTTTTTACAACTCCTGCAGCGTGGGTTACTCTTACTTTTTCTCTTAATCTCTGCTCTATGGCACGCAGCTTTTTACAACTCCTGTGGTGTGGGTTCATGAGCACTTTTTATGCTCTTCATACATATGCTCTAAAATAACATGCAATCTCTTTAGCCATAATTCATTTCTCAATACAAATATCAATAAAACATCATGAAAATTAACCAAGTCAATCTTTCCGCCAAAAACACAAATTACAATAAATCATCAATAACTCATCATAAATCACTCATCAAATACTCATGCAATTTGATAGTTATAGTATAATAAGCAGAATTGACACATCAAGTGCTTAGAATATAGAGCATGTGGCGTGAACCCGTTGCTGTTATTAATAAAAAAACCGGTTTTTAACGCCATTAAAATTTTTTAAAAATGACCGGCGTCAATTAAGTAGACCGGTTCTTTTTCTGCTTTTTTTTTTTTTTTATTGCAGCTTATCTCTCTTTACGTCGTATCTCTCTCGTCTCTCTCTCTCTCTTTTTTTTCCACGTCGTAACTCTCTCTCTGTTCTTTGCTGTCTCTGCTCAAGTAGGCTTTTATGCGCTCTCTCCCAGCATCTATCTTTGTTGTTGTTTCTCTCCACTTCTGCCGCTCTTGCCCATGTCGTATCTTCTCATCGTTTCCTCTCTTTTTTTCTTTTCTTGTCGGGCACTTCTCTCTCTCTCGGTCGCTTTCTTTTCCTGTCTCTTCTTTTTTTCGTTTTCTTTTTTTTTTCTCTGTTTTCTTTTGTGTCTTTTTCGCTCAACGTTCTCTCTCATCCCTCAGCGTCGGCCTCATCTTCTTCTCTCGGTTTTTTTCTGTTCAATTTCGTGAGCTGGTCGCGGTATATATGTGGGTATATTTTTTTCCTTTGGATAAAAATTGTAACTTTTAGAATCAAGATGATCCACTTCATATTATATATGTTGGGGGGTTAATCACGTTGTACTTGATAAGGAATTGGTAACTATGTAGATCAGAGGTGAATATTTGTTTTGTTGAATTTTTAGTGGGCTAATGGATGATTATAGTGTATTTTAATTTGATTTTTGTGTTTTGTACTGTTAATCTGAATTATCAATACTCATACAAGCTCATCCTGTTTGTTGCGATTGTTTGACTTGTGTGTTTTGTATTGTTAATCTGGATTAGCAATATTCATAGCTACCCATTTGTTGCAATTTAAGGAAAAAGAGAAATTTTTTGTGTTTTTAGCTATCCATATATAGATCTGAAACTAATGTTTTGTACATTTGATAAAAATAGCACAATTCTCTCCAAAAAATTATGATTTGATGTTAAATTTATTTTATTTGTAAGTCGTTTATTTTTTATTTTTTTATTTTTAGTGGGCTAATAGAATATTAGTGTATTTTTGTTTGACTTTTGTATTTTGTATTGTTAATCTGGATTAGCAATACTTATACTCTATACCATTTGTTACAATTTAACAAAAAGATAATTTTTTTTTTTTTTATTTTTATATTTTTAAGTTATCAATATATAGATATGAAACTATTGTCCTACTCTATTTATATGTTTGTTCGTTGATAAAAATTACATTTTCAGAATTAAGATAATAAATTATATGAATTTTTAGTAGACTAATGGAAGACTATAGTGCTTTTATTTAATTGTTATGCAGCAAAAGGAACATAAACTTTTTCGAAACACCACAGAGATGATTAAGCGTTGAACTTTGAGTGAAAGATTTCATTTCATTGCGTATTCATAAAATACTTATTTTCATTTTAAAGTACTCCCATGAGAACAAAGATTTTAACATATTTTAATTTAAATGAATTAAACTAAATATAAGATCTTATGTTTTAATTCATTTGAATGTTTTATGTGTTTTTATTATGATTTTTTTTTTTTTCATTTGTATGGCTTGCTAAGATTTTTACAAATTTTTTGGAAGTGCTTTTTGTGATTTTGAAAGCAAAAGAAAGCAAAAATTTATTTAATATTAAAGATTCATGCTAATTTTCTATTGATGGTTTAATAATCAGAATGTAGGTTTTAATTCTTGCTTTTTCTTTTTCTTTTTTCTTTATACTTATTTTCATTTTAAACTATTCACGTGGGAAAAAAAATTTTAAAATGATTCAATTTATATGGATTAAACGAAAATCAAGTGTTTTATGTTTTAATTCATTTGAATATTTAATGAGATTTATTTTTTTCGTTTGTGAGATTTATCTAAATTTTCAGTCATTTTTTGAAAGTGTTTTTCTGCTTTTTGAAAGCAAAATGAGACAAAAATTTATTTAATTGTTATATAGAAAATGAACAAAAACGCTTTCGAAATATAATTAAGCATTAAACTTGATATGGATTATAGTGTATTTTTGTTTGACTTTTGTGTTTTGTATTATTAATCTGTATTAATAATACTCATACTATATGTCATTTATTGCAGTTTAATGAAAAATATAATTTTTTTTTATTGTATTTTTTAGCTATTAATATATAGATATGAAATTATTGTTTTGTGCATTTGATAAAAATAACATAACTCATTCCAAAAAATTGTGATTGTGTATTAACTATATTTGCAGGTCATTTGTTTTTTCAATTTGTACTCTATTTATATGTTTCTTCTTTGATAAAAATTATAACTTCAAAATTAAGATAATAAATTGTGTGAATTTTTAGTAGACTCATGGAAGACTATAGTTTTTTTATTTGATTGTTGAGCAGCAAAATGAACATAAACTCTTTCAAAACACAAAAAAGATAACTAAACGTTGAACTTTGAGTGAAAGAATTTGTTTTAATTGTATTCATAAAATACTTCTTTTCATTTTAAAGTACTCATATGAGAACAACGATTTTAACATATTTTAATTCAAATGGATTAAACTAAAATAAAAAGGTCTTATGTTTTAATTCATTTGAATGTTTTATGTGTTTTTTTTTTTTTCATTTGTACGGCTTACTCAGATTTTCATGCATTTTTTGGAATTGTTTTTTTGTAATTTTGAAAGCAAAAGAAGGCAAAAATTTATGTATCTAAGATTCTTGCTAATTTTCTATTGATGGTTTGATAACCAGAATCTAAGTTTTAATCTTACTTATTCTTCTTTTTTTCCTTTTTATTTCATTTCATTTTAAACTACTCCCGTGGAAACAAAAATTTTAACATGATTTAATTTATATTGATTAAACGAAAATCAAGTGTCTTATGTTTTAATTCATTTGAATGTTTTGTGAGATTTCTTTTTTTGTTTGTGAAACTTATCTGAATTTTCAGTCATTTTTTAAAAATATTTTTTCCCTTTTTTAAAACAAAAGGCGACAAAAATTAATTTGATTGTTATGCAAGAAAAGAACAAAACACTTTCGTACGATAATTAAGTTAATTGATAATAAAAAGATTTATTTGATATTATGACAGAATCCGCCATGCGGTGTTAGAGTTTGAACATAGTATCAGAACTGTATTTAAGTCACTTCTTAAGGAGGAGGAGTTTGAGATGCAAGTTTGAAGGGTATTAGAATATTAATTAAATAATTAAATTTATCATTTTTTATTAGTTTAAACTGTTTGGGATAACTGTTAATTTGATATCATCTTAGGACAGATTGGCTTCACAGTTTTATATTTATTAGGCAAATATTCCATGTGTTGTGCTAGCTGTAGAGTTCTAGAAGCACATGTGAAAAAATGCTTAGAATATAAACTTTCAATTAAAGTTACATAGTATTCGGAATAACCTATTTCTTAAAAAAAAAAATACCTTTATTGAAATAAAAGAAGTGAAATGGATAACATTAGAATAATCATTCTTAGACCTCAATTTAATGAATAGTAATTTACTCATGGCTGATAGAATGAATTAAAGATTATTGGATTTTATGGCCTATGCTATTTCAAGTATTGTATTTATAAATATATGTATACTTTTATCATCAGTGTTATTTTATTTATTTCTTTCATTTTTAATAAAAGTTATTCATTTCCTAATAGAATACGTTTCATTCTGCATGCCAAACGTATCTTAAATCTATCAATTATTAACTTTAGGCAGTGGCCTACTTTGGATGGGTTTCCAAATTATTCCAAAAAAAAAAAAAAAAAAAAAAAAATTATAACTTGAACTTTTAGGGATTTAACACTTGTTTCAATGGATATGGCTTAGGTCCTGTTTCAATAATGCTTAAATTGGATGTTGGGAAAGTACGTGAGAAAAAGCAATTTTCCAGATGGATAGAAATTAGCTACAAAATTGGTTTGTAGCTAATTTATACAAAGTCAGTCTAATAAATTAAGATGTGTCTCTAGCATGTGAAAGCACAGTTTTTTTATTAATTTGCTAGTAAAAAAAACAAGTGAGAAATGCATTTATTAATAAAACATGTGTTCTACATGTTTAATGACACATGCACTTTATTATTCTGAATTCCTGTATAAATTAGCTATCTAAACCAGTTTTGTAACTTTATTGTTTATGTCGATTTCAGTATATGCCTGTATATCTATTTTTCTTTCTTTTTATGTGTCTTCTAACGGTCGTGATTTTAGTGGTTTCCAATTAGGTTTGCTGATTGAGAAATTAGTGATATTAATTTTATGTTTTAATATCGTAAGTTTATAAAATCAAATCCATATTAAGATTAATATTTGCGATTTGTTTAATTAAATTGTATGTTTTATTCTTACGATAATCGTAATGTGAACGGGTCTAAATGCTCCTTTTCTACTAGTCCTAGATTCCTTACACCTTAATCTATGGGCAGCAGCCCATTTCCAGCTCCAATAGTGCTTTCCGTCTCATTTAGGCAGTATTCTGGTTTGCATTTCAAGCCCAATTGGCGTTCTCCAGCTTAATAAATTTCTAATGCCCTCCATCTGATTTTTGAACATATTTGTTCATGTCGTTTACGATATGCTTCTGTGTCTACAGTCTTTGCTAATCAGATGAGAGGAATTTAAACCACAATAGTCTGTTTCATCAGAATAAAAGATAGAAAGCTCAAGTCGTTTTCTATGATTCCCCAAAATTACCCTTAAGCAACCAATTTTATGAACCATGTTTGGGCCGTATAAAACCAATCTTCTTTCGTTTTCCTCTTCCCCCGCTGCTGGATCTTGTGGAAGAATATCATATCATATTGTAATTATTGTCTTTTTACCCAAACCACGTTGATCTCTGTTTGGTTCTCAGAAAAGATTTGTATATCAAGATATAGAAAAAAATTCTTTTTCTTAATTTAAGAACTCATTTTCCCATTTGTCTTCTCCTAGCGTTTCTCGTAGAAACTACAATACATGGGACCTATAAATTAATTTATAATTAATTTATAGTCACTTCTCTACAATCTCTATTAATCATTTAAAGCTCTCTGTATAATCTTGTTTTCCGTGGCATCTGATTTGGTCGCCGGCGCAAAAGTCTAATTAAAACAAGCGAACTGCCCTCTATAATCCGGTATATTGATTATTTACCTCAATGCTCGGCTTTACAATGGTCTCATAATTCTCTTGCGGCGTGTTTTTATATTTTGGATATTATTTATATGTGTGATCTGTCCAATTTGTTGAATGATTCGTGTTGTCTACTGATCATGTTGTATCCGTTTCTGGTAATCGGAGAACCGAAGTCCAATTCAACGCTGGTGATTCTTGAAGCGGGTCTTTTCTATGAGCAAAATCATCAAGCCTCCATGTCGCTCCCCTCGAGGTTGTGTATTCAATTCTCGTCTAAGATAAGGTTTTCAATTTATTTATTTTTATTTTTAATTTTTTTGGATTTAATTTATTGTTAATATTTGATTTTTTGGATTTTTGACAATAGGAGTGTGTTATATGATCTCTTGGTGGTATCTCGGGATCGGTTGACGGACGACGTTAGTCTGTATGGTGCCGGCATGAGATTTTTTTTTGTTGGTGGCGTGCGCTGAGTTCACTGAGACGGCGAGGGCTGAGGATTGAGTATAGCAGTGAGGAGATGTTTTGATCCTGTTGACCGTTTGGCTCTCCAGTGGTCGCTCTTTTGGTCAGAGACAACGGGAGTACGAAATAAGAATAGCTTAGACACGCGAAGTGAGTTAATTTGGTGATAAAAATAATATAAATTGCTAAACAGCTACTAAACAAGATATGATGTGAGAGAGATAAAAATTCGTAAGATATACAATTTTGGAAGAAACGTGTATTAGACGGGAAGAATAAAGATTAATAAAGGTGAAGTGAGAATAGTTAAATTATAAAAAATAATGAATGAGAGCAGTTTGTTAAGAATTTATTCTGGTTTCTTTTGCGTGAAGTTGCTATTAGATATATTGCTACTTAAGAGCTCTAAAATCGAATTTTTAACTTACGCCTAGCCATACTAATTGAGTTCTGTCGTGATCCTCAAACAATTTTTGCGATACTAAGGCTGTTGATGTATACTTTAAGAATTAATAATTCATTAATATATTATAAAATATCAGTAAATAAAATTTTCATTTAAATTATCTTTTTAAATAATAGATAAATTATGTATTTTTTGTTTTTCTCCGAATTACCTATTAAAATCAGCTTTAGTATAAATGAAAATAGAAGATGATAGTATTATTATTTACAATATTCTAAACATTTATACCCTGATCTTTTAGTCAATGCATATTGCATTGAGTGTGTGTTTCATCAAATTCAGGCCTGGAACTATCCATCACATCGCAATACATCTGCCAACAAATGAATAGGGTGTATATAGACCCATAGTTGAACATGTAGAGAACTTTGAATTCAGGCAGCAACTATGTCAATATGAAATAGCAAAGAATTTAATGTGGATTGCTGTCATTATTGGTCAATTCAATAACATCTAATGCCACTAAAAGAGGTTTCTTTGACAAAATCATTCATATGCAACTGAAGCAGCTCCGGTTTTTCAACAATTGTTTCCACTCATTTGAAATCTTGCGACAGTGCCCCATCCAAAACTCTATGATCTGCACCTATATTAATCTGAGAAAAAGACAATACAACGTCAGAATGGGAAAATTATGTCATCTGTCAACACCAAAAGTTAATTACATGTTAAGAGACTTAAAACTCACCTATAGGGGTCAGTTAATTAGGTGATGTTTGTACAAATGTATTAAAGACAATCCAGTCTTGCTAGTTGTAGGTATTATTGAGTTAGTATGTGGTATTATTCATTAGTGGATCATAATGTAACATAGCTGCAATAATTAGGATTGAGTATAAAGAATATTAAATTATATTCTTTTATCCAATGGTATTAATATGGTATATAAGTATATATCTATGATATGGATAATTGGACAAACATAGTGTCTGTAGTTTTGAATGAGTCTTATAATCAACGATAATGTCCATTACCTCATCTAAAATTAGGTCCCTCGACACATTCCATTCTACTTCTCTCT
>FXXK01001094.1:0-10680 GCA_900184695.1 Betula pendula
GGAAATGAAACTTAACCAATTTTTTTTAAAAATAAAATATCAAATAAAGAAATTGGGGGTGGGGCCCCCAAAGCCATGGGGAGAGTAGCTCGCAAGCCGCAGCCACCCCCATGCGTAAGGGGTTGGGTTCGCGAGCCACCCCAACAATTTGGGGGGTTGGTTCGCAAGCAACCCCAAGGTTTTTCTTTCTTTCCCTTCTTTTCTTTAGTCAGTTCGGCAAGACCGGTACAGAAACGCCAAGTAGCTACTCATACCGGAAATGAAGTGGGACGAGATAGTGTATAGACGTTGTTCATAGTAGGTTGCCAAGAACGTCTACTGAACGAAGATTACTCATCCTTGGGTTAGTCGGTAGATGGCTAATGAAGAGTGCTCAACTTAATTTATTCCAATAAAAGTTTAAAGGCGCCCGGATAAACAAGTTGACAAGACTAATGATAATGAAATACTTTTTTTGTTGTTGTTAAAGAAATCCATGGGACCGTTAAAAAATGTGAAATTTTTAAAAAAACTATGATCTTGTTAGGAAAAAATAAACATGTTCTTCAAAACAATTATAAATGGGTTAGAAAAAGAATAAATAAATCCTTTAAAAAAGAATTTGAATTAGTTGAAAAGTAGTAACTAGAAATGTAAGACTGGTTTGGAGTGCTTTAAATAATTACGATGACTAAAATAGAAAAAAAATGAATTTTAACAAAAATGGTAGAGAAAATTGAAAGAAGTCTGCTAAGAATGTTCCTAGCTATTGTCACTACCAGTGAAGGGGACACCTTCAAAATGCAAACTATCCATAACTGTCTTTGTAAACTCTTTCTTCTACTAAATATGAAATGGGTGCCGGGATCATTTCTTAATATCAATTCAATTATTACTTTTTACATTTAAGGTTGATTAACAAATGGACTCAACGAGTGGTTGGTAAAAAATTCGGAAAATGTGTAAGATTCCAGATGTTTAAGTGAGATCCATGAACTTATTAATTCTATGAATTTCTTACCACAGTCGACTATAACCCGATTTTCACCATCCTTCGAGACAATATATAAAAACACAAATTCGCATCTGTACATATTGTAGTGGTGAAGAATTAAACTACGAGAATGATAGGAAAAGAACGTGGAAGATATTTCTGTGTATTTGTACTGTGTACAGAAGGGTACATTTAAGTTTGAATAAGGGCCAGATAAACTAGGAAACTACAGATCAGAGAATTAATGCGACAATATTACAGAATCAAATCAAACCTAGTTACAAGGAATACGGTAACGGTTAATCTGATTAATTTAAAATATTGTAGGGAATACGGTGAGTACTCAGTATATATTTCTGCAACTATATTTCAGAACTTATATGTCTTCAACATCCCCCCTCAAACTCAAAGTCGTAATGTTAGGAAAGCCAACTGAGTTTTGGAAACAAGAGATCACGAAGCGTCCGCAGGTGGATCGGTGCTGTTGGTAAACACATCAGTCAACCCTGATCAGGCAGAGGCAAACAGGCACAAGAGATTGAAGAGTTCCCCTCGCACAAAGATGATGGCGCAGCACAAATGACAGTCTATGCTTAATGTGTTTTAGGTGCGCTCTATGATGAAAAACATTCGTTAGTGCACAATCTGAATCGCACTTCGGTGGTGTCACAGAATCATAGGGAGAGCTAGGGAAGTGTGGAGAAGCACCCATATCATGGAGAGCCACGTAGCAAAAGCGCGAGAAGTGGTGTAGCAAGGCACGGGTACTCAGCTGTCAGTACTAGAGCGGCAAACAACAGACTGTTTCTTGCTACGCCAAGAGATGAGGGAATCACCGATAAAGAAACAATAACCAGTTGTGAACGACAACGGTAGGGTCCCTGGCCCAGTCAGCCATCTGAATACACATGTAAGCTCTAATGATGAGTGGAGAAGAGAAATGCAAACCGATGAAACAATATGCCCGGCACGTGAGTGAAGATGCGGAAAGAACAGCCACATAGGTGAACAGGAGCGGAGGTGAGGTCATGAACTAACTCGACACAGCATGACACGCAGTAGGGCAAATCCGGCTTGTTGACGTGAAGGTGAGATAAGCTGCCCAGATACTTGTCTATACGAGAGTGACATCTGGGAATACCACTCACCATCGGAGTGGCGCGAAAGCTTGAGCATTCGCTCTTGAAGAGGATCTATCAGACAAGCTTACCAATCAGAAAGGGCGCAGCCCGCTGGAGATGAGACAAAAAGCATACTTACGCTGTGAAAAAGATAGTAACAATCCTGAATCTGAAGAGAACCCTCCAACCCAAGGAAAGTAGCCAAGGGTAAGCCCGAAGTCCTTTCATTCGTCAAATTGCTGGCTTAAACAACTGTTGAAACGGTGCACGAATGCCAACCAACACTCATCTCCTGGTCAGATAATCATACTTCATCCACGATGTGACACGGAAAAGGAGAATAAGACCAGCATCAGAGCGCCGAATAAAAGTCGCACGGAACATTCATAAGAGCTAGAAGCAAAACCAATCTGGTGCGATATTGAGAGCTGAATTTGGCAAACCAAGCACGCGGTGGAGCCTGTTCTTACACCCATATTAATGGCCCGGCGAAGTCTGCACAACTCTTGTGTGGGTGGACGGAAGTGCTATCCAGGAGGAGGCGTGTATATAACACTTCTTCCAGCTAACCGATCTCCATTCGAGAAATGCATTTTTCACGTCCATCTTGAAAAAGATCCCAACGACGCGACAGAGCAACCAGCGAATTGAATAAGGATCGCTACAAGTAAGCGAGCCAGCCGGTGCAAAAGTTCTCCTTCATAATTTAATACCATACTCCTGATTGAACCCGTTTGCCGACAGCAAGATCGTGGCCTTGTCATCGGCGTCAACAGATCCATCAGATCTTTGTCTTAAACTTGATCACAAACCCACTTACACCCTAACAGCGGTTTTTCCCGCGGAGGTAAATCAACTAGAGTCCCCCAACGTACTGAGTCTTGGTGAAGGGGCAGTAAGTTCTTCAGACAGTAGCTTGCTGCCAAAGAGATCCAGTTACTAGCCTCCACGAAAGGAGCTGAGGTTCATTAAGTAGCAATGGCAGGAGTAACAATCATGATATATCAGAAGATGAGAAGAAGAGCTTTTACCCGGAGTAGAACGATGACGCTAGAAAGTTCATGCTCAGGAGAGTAGTAGATGATCAACAAGCGAGGCAGGGGCATCGGAGCCATCCGTCAAAGGAGTTGTCTGGAGAGCTGTGCATCCCTGCATGTCAGAGACTCAGTTAGATTCGGGGGAGCACCAATTAAAAGAGAACATCAGTGAAGATAGCGGGAGGAAACAAGGCTGGACTAGGAGGAAAAGATCCATATCACTAAAGAGCCGTATGTTCCCAAAAGTGACATGACGGGAAATACGGAGAGGCTTAGCAATGGGATCAAACAACGATATCCTTTAGTGTTCCTATGCATAACCAAGAAACAACAAATGACGAAACGAGGTTCTAATTTAGACGTGGTTCATAGGGTTGAAGAAGACGAAACAAACACAACCAAAGACTCTGTAGGGACTTGATAATCAGGAGGGGAGAACCATTACAAGAGTTCATACAGGAACTTATTGAAAGTACGGGTGGACGATGGAACCCTAGTTGATGGTGGTAAATGAGCAGTAAGCGCAGCCCTCTCCCCAAAAGATGTTCGGGGCATAGAAGCGGACAAGTAGCAATGCCCTAACTGTGTTATAGCGCGCGATGTGTCTGCTTTTGCGTCAGCTCGAGCCATTCTGTTGAGAACGGTACCCGTACAAGGAAGCGAGAGGAAGGAGTGTCATTTGGTGAGGAGGTAGTAAGAAGGAAGATATCAAGATATGCCATGGCAGTTATCAGAACGACAACGAGTTTTTATGTTTCGAGAAAACTGAGTTTGAACACCCACCTTTTCTGAAATTCAAAATAAATTTTGGGAAGTTCCAGAAAAGCCGGTTGTTGGTAAAAGATATAAAGCCATGTGTATCGGAGAATAGTCATCCAGCAAATATCAAAAATAACGAGATCTCCCATCGCGGTGGGGAGTAGGCGTAGGGCCGCAACATCAGAATGTACTAATTCAAAGAAGTAGAAGAAACAGAATCACTATTTAAAAGGGAAAGCACTTTGCTTTGTCCAAGTGACAGTGCAACAACAATCAAAAGACTCAGACCCAGACAGACCCTATACTGACGATCTAGTAGCAGAAGAACGGAACACGAGGAAACAGACGATGTCCCAAAGCGAGAATCCATAAACTGAGAGTGGTGGATGATGGACCGAGATGGAGTGCACAGACACGGGTTGCGAGGAAGATGGAAGGAGATGAAAGGCTCCAAACATGTAGTCCAACTCTTCACGGCGGTCCAAGTAGCTGTCCCGTTTGCGAATCGCCCTGCAGCATCCACAACTTGTTTAGAAAATGTAACTTGCTAGGTCAAGTTCGCACAAAGCTTGGACCCACAGACAAAAGATCTTAATTGACAAGATAAGGACACTGAAGGTATGTACAGGACGACAATCCAATTGTTAGTGGAAAACAGAGCCCAATATGAATGACATTTAACAAGCGCCGACCAAAAGCTTTCTTAAACTAAGTTATGGCAAATGAACAGAGTAGAAAATGATAAGGGAGATATAGAGGATTGATCTGAACTCAATCCTCATAAGCCATAAGTAAGCACAGCTATAGCATGGAATTCACATTAAAAGCAAGGTTGAGTGTGTGGAAGGGGTGTCAACCCTCAAACAACTTTCAAGACATACACTTTTCAAAGGGAATTGATAACAACGTCAGTAGCTACAACTCAAACCACCCACCTAATTCTAGATGTGAGATAATCTAAGCTCCTAGAATTGCAAGTAATAACCCTTCTCAAGCTACCACAATTCATGGAATAGCAATAGAACATCTTAGGTTTCCATCCCCTCTTTCCCACTACTCTAAGTTAAACTAACAAGGATTAAGTTGTGGTCCCTAGCATGCAATATCATACCGCACATAGAATTCATGCAACAAATACCAGTTTGCAAAGCTTATAAATCATCCAAAGACTTCACACCAATGCCTTCATAGACAAAGAAAATATATATCTGCAACATGGCGTGTTTTCATTAAGCCCAAAACAAAAGCATGTACAATGCATCCTCACCATTCTGATATAAACTCCAAACTAAGCTACTCAACTCATAGTACTTGGATTAAGCCAAAGTCAAAACCGCTATAAAGGGTTAGTCCTCGGATGAGGGTTCATGGGGAAACTCCGATTGTTTTGGAGAAGCCTTCGCCCCAAGGAAACCAAGCACAGATGGAGAGAGTTCTTACCTACTGCTGGACAGAAGGTAGAAAAACAAGTAAGAACAAAGCCCGAAAACTATTATGGAATATAAAACTACAGCTAACTCTATCATTCCGAATTCATACATGCCAGTATATAGAAAATGAAGCTTGATCTTTCTTAAGGGAAAGATCAAGGCAAAAAGAATCTAATGTTCAGGCTGCTAGGAACATTCTGAGGGTCTGATTTCGGCGCCTACAATCTGCTCGGCAAGCCGCAACTTTGGACCAAGAAAGATCCCACCGCGCATTACTGGTCACAACCGCGTTCACGTTCTGGAAGACCCAATGGGATCGATCCTGCTTCACGACGATCCCCAGGCTACGACGATCACTGATGGTACGATCGCATCCTGCTGACGATCGAGTCCCTGGTAGTCTGCGATCGATCCCTGTACACTTCTCAGTCCTTTGTCTGTCTCTTTAAACTTTAATGATTAAGATCTGAAGTGTGTTTCCATTTAAACCTAAAAGATAAGACAACACTAAACACAGGAAAAACATTATAATAATTAACACACAACCTAAGGGTATAACAGCATACGAGTAAGGGGCTCTGAATGATAACATTCAGCACTTATCATGATGGTTACCCGAAGTATTGCCGAAATTCATCCAGACTCCCGCGCTGATCGTTGAAAATTGAGTTTACAATCGAGCTTAATGCCGGGGAACGGAGCCAGTTCATAGAGCACGTACCGCAGGCTCCAGTTGAAGTTAAAGAGCTTAAGGAACAACTCCCAAGGATGTTGGTTAGTACGAGGTCTCATAGCACCAGGCATATCACGGTGGGAGCGCCCGTACTATTCGTGAAGAAGAAGGACGGTCTATTGCGTTTGTGCATAGAATATCGGGGAGCTGAATGCGTAAACGACAAGAACAAGATCTCATTGCTAGAATTGAGACCTATTCGACCAATTGAAGGAAGCGAAGTGGTTCTCAAAGATCGACCTTAGCAATCCTGATATCATCAACTCAAGGTGAAGAGGAAGACCAACCCGAAAAACGCTATTCGAACGAAGTAGGTATGGCAGTTTCAAATTTTTAGTTATGCCTTTCGGGAGTACCAACTGCACCATCGGTTATCATGAACCTCATGAACCGTGTCCTCCGCATGTACCTGATGGTTCCCTGGTCAGTGTTCAAATGATGAGTATCTTGGTTTATTCTACAAATTACCAAGATCATGGTGAACAATTTAAAACGGTGTTTAAAGTTTATGTGAGAAATGAAACTCCTGCAAAACTTACAGAAATGTGAGTTTTGGTATAGAGAGATCTCTATTCTTAGGGCACGTAATTTCAAAAGGATGGAATTTCTGTGGATCCAAGTAAGATTGAAGCGGTCTGTCCAAATGGAGCGCCGAGTAATGTCCAGAATTCGGAGTTTCTTGGGATTCGCTGGCTACCTAACAAAAATTTTTGGAGGGATTCTCTACTCAATTCGGGCCCTAACCGCCGTTGGACCAAGAAGAATGCTCATTCAATTGGAACGCATGAGGTTGCGAGAAAAGAATTTCAAAAGCCAAGCAAAAGGCATAGTATCTGCACACTGTTCTTACCACTCCCCGTGAGTCAGAGAAGTTGCTAAAGCTTTTTAGGCGAGCTTCGCTTAAAGGGCTTGGGTCGTGACTTGACTCATGCAAAACAACAGAGTGATAGCCTATGCTTCAAGGCAGCTTAAGGATCATGAAAGGAACTACCCCACTCATGACCTGAAGCTTGCAGCTATTGTCTTTGCCTTGAAAATTTGGAGGCACTACCTTTTCCAAGAGAAAGTTGAGATCTACACCGACCATCAGAGCCTCAAATATATTTTCTCCCAAAAAGAATTAAATATGAGGCAGCGCAGATGGCTAGAGCTGTTGACGGACTACAATTGCTATATCCTCTATCATCCAAGGAAAGCAAATGCAGTTGCAGACGCTCTTAGTAGGAAACCACAGAGTGCTTTTACAACTTTTGTGCCTACTCCTGATCAACTCACTAAGCAATTTGATGTGATCCAGCTTGACTTAGCTCCAGAAGAGAAGGTAGCTGCTGTCATAGCTCTTGTAATTCAGCCATTGACTCTTGAGAGAATCAAGAAAGCTCAAGAGGACGATCTTGAATTACAGGACCTAATGGAGAAAGCAAACCGAGGTATGGTACTTGGTTTTCATTTCACCACTGATGATGTATTAAGAACTGGCGATGCTAGAACTGTCGTGCCAAATGATGCTAAATTAAGGAGGGACATCCTTAACAAGGCTCATTCGTCTCACTATACCATACATCCGGGTAGCACGAAGATGTACCAGGATTTAAAGAAGAAGTTCTGGTGGAAAGGAATGAAGCATGACATTGCCGTCCACATGGCTTAATGCCCTACATGCCAGCAAGTCAAAGCCGAGCATCAAAGGCCAACCGGACCACTGCAACCACTTGATGTTCCTAAATGGAAATGGGATCAAATTGCGATGGACTTCGTAGTTGGGTTACCAAAAACGTCCTAAGGACATGATGCTATTTGGGTCGTGATTGATTGACTTACCAAGAGCGCACACTTTATTCCCTACAAAATCACTGATTTTGTTCCAAAGATGGCAGAATTATATCTGAGAGAGATAGTCAGGTTGCATGGCATACCTGTTTCTATCGTGTCGGACCGAGATCCTCGGTTTACCTCTCGCTTTTGGCAATGTTAACAAAAGACGTTGGGAACAAAGTTGAACCTTAGTATGACGTATCATCCTCAGATTGACGGGCAGTCTGAACGAACTATCCAAACTTTGGAGGATATGTTGAGATTGTGCGTGCTTGACTTTAAAGGTAAATGGATTCAATATCTACCTCTAGTTGAGTTTGCTTATAACAATAGTTTTTAGGCAACTATTGGTATGGCATCGTACGAGGCTCTGTATGGACGGAAATGCAGATCATCGCTTTACTGGGATGAAGTTGGTGAAAGGCAACTGGTGGGACCAGAATTAATTCAAGACCTGAAGGACAAGGTTACGGTTATCAAAAAAAGAATGCTAACCCTGCAGAGTCGACAAAAGAGCTATACGGATAAAAGACGTCGCGAGTTAAAGTTTGAAGTTGTTGACCAGGTGTTTTTAAGAGTATCACCGATGAAAGGTGTGATGCGTTTCAGGAAGAAAGGAAAGTTAAGCCCGAGATATATCAAACCGTTCGAGATAACCGAGCTCGTGGGACCCGTAGCATACAAGGTCAACCTACCGCCAAGCTTGTCAGGTATTCATGATGTTTTCCATGTGTCTACGCTTAGAAAATATGTGCATGATCCGCTTCATGTGGTAGACTTCGAACCTCTTCAGATTCAAACCAATCTGAAATACGAGGAAATGCCGGTGCAAATTCTTGATCGAAAAGAGCAACAACCCCGAACGAAGACGATACTGCTGGTTAAAGTCCTATGGCGTAATCACGACATAGAAGAAGCGTTGTGGGAGCTAGAACGAGAAATGAAGGACAAATACCCACATTTGTTCTAAAATGGTATGTATATATGTACTGTATTTTTGAATATATTATGGTATTGTACAAAACTTGGTGCTTAGATAAATATTGAGATAATTGATACAAAGGAAAATACATTATTTTCTTGTACCCTTCTCATTCCTTAGAATATTTCTATATGATAAGTGTGATAGATAGAGTAAAATTCTATCATTATAGATTGATGCTGCTTTAAATCTGAGTCGCTCGAATTTGAGATGAGCTATGAATTTTTAGAACTTAAATTTGGTGGACGAAATTCCTATAAGGTGGGTGGGATGTGACGCCCAAGGAATTCAAATATCTTAAACATATTATTAAACTAAATGATATATGTTGAGAAGACGTTATCATTTAGCTATGATAATGGTTTTAGAGACGTTCATAAAGTTTAAAAGATTTCTAGTCAAAACTCTTTAGAATCTTTTTATAAAAGAGTCGTCTTCTAGCGACCAATCTTATAAGTATAAAAAAAATGGGTCAAACAAACTCAGTTTTACTCAAACTGAAGCCTGTTATGCTTATATCAAAACCCTCTACGACATAGTAGATTTTTGAAATAAAAAGAGTTAAACCGTTGACTTTTTGGCATAAAGATGACTATTCATCGCTTACGTGGTACTTTTGACCAGAGCCTTATTTCTAAAATGGAGTTTCACTATTTTGATTTTATATCATAAATGGACTCTATTTAGTATATAAATGGTTTTTACTTCGGTTTGGTGAAATCGAAATTTAATTCCGAGACAGTTAACTTTTGGCCTAAAACCCGAGCCTTAAAACCTCCAACTGTCGAATTTAGCTTAACACTACTAAATTCCCAAGGTAGGGCTGGCTCATCACTGATTTGGAAGCCTAGGGCATTGACACTTGGCAGTTGGAGAAGTTGCTGGAAAGAAAGCACAAAAAGTCAAAAAGTCATAAAAAGATCTTGACTTTTGGTAGATTTTTGGTGACTTACATGAAAGGATAATTTTCCATTGAACCTAGGCTGGTTTGGACGTGTGTGCTGGCTATCTAGAAGCCTTGGCTTCTCCTATAAAGGTGAGATGAGCACCCAGCACCGAAATCACTCAGCCTTGCACCCAAAATAGAAAAATCTCTCATTCATCTCACTCACACCGTCTCACGGCACCAGGGTTTTTGAGAAAATCTTCTCCAAACTGTCCAGAACTTATACCCAACCTTGCTTGAGGTGTCCAGCAGCTAACCCAACCTTTAGAAGCAGTTTTGGAGTCCATTTGAGGTATAAAAACTTCATTCTCCTCAACTAGTTTCAAAACCGGCTCAATAAAGAGGTGTTGGAAAATTTTTGTGGTTTTTCACAACCTGTTTGCATGGGCTGTGCTTGACCACTTAGGAGGGTTCTAAAACTATTTTGTATCATGTTTTCATTGATCTTTGGGCTTTGGAATCATGAAAAAACAACAAGAACTCATCCTACACCCATTCGGCCTCTATAGAGTATTTTTATGTGATGTTTGATGCTAACCTATTTTATTAATCTTTCTTGTTGATTTTTGATATATCTAACATATATTTGATGTATCTAATATATGTTTGAAGTATGTTTGTTATTGGTTTAGTTCAAGGATCCAAAAGTGCTCAAAAGACTAAAATATGGAAGCAAGCGGAGATTGTTTTAAAGGAAAATGAAAAAGGTTTAAAATCAACCTATATATTGTTTGTTGGTTGTTATTTTTAATCTTATAGTGGATAACACTCAATCTCATGTCTAAACGTTATGGTGGCCCTGCCCTTCGACGGTATAAGCATGAAGTTGAGTGAAAATTAGTTATAAGAGATTATTTCAATACTGTACATATAACTCATAATAA